>PVJX010028250.1:0-24049 GCA_004027295.1 Dolichotis patagonum | reverse complement strand
TACTACTCAGCTATAAAGAATGATCACATCGAGATATTTATAAATAAATGGACATGACTTGAGACCATTCTCTTAAGCGAAATAAACCAAACTCACAAGGGTAAATACCATATAGTCTCCCTAGTATGAGATTTGATAAGAGTATATAAGACTTTATGGTAAGCATGAGTCCCCATCTCATAGCTTTGAAGTCTTTCATAGTTTTCAATCATCAGTTGGAATGGTTTTATCCTGTTTTGTTTGACTATATCATAGGTGATGATATGAACAGCTGTTTTGAAGAAAACATTATGACAGCTATTGCTGATTTAATATCATCCTTCTTAGAAGTCCTACCATGCTTCTTTTGTTCTATTACCGTTGGTTCTATCTATCACAGTGTGTCTTATTGGAATTTGAATATGTATGATAGTTCAAACTAAATTTTTTTATCGAAAATGAGATATTATAATACCCATTGATCATTTTCTGTTATTTGGTTCAGAAAGCCCTGTAATTCTTTCACTCTATGCATGGCTTTATACTATTGTGTTATGTTTGATATTATTGTATTTGAAACTATGCTCAACTGTAGCAGAGTAAGAGATATGGTGTTAGCTACTGTTGATGTCCAGTTGTCTTAATGTAAAGTACTGTGTTGCCTATGTTGTCCTGTTCTGATCTGGTCTGTACTGCCCCCTTTTGTTTTACTCTCTTTCAAATTAATAAAAAAATAAAAATAAAAATAAATTTTAAAAAAGACACTTAGCATTACATTCATATCCCCAAATACTGTTACATTTTTAATGGGGGAAAAGGAACTACTAGGGAAAATGAGGAGAAAAGGGGAATTAATTAGAATAGTCAGATTATTGGTGATCAAGGTTAAGTCATGCTTAGTATACAAAGTGTTCAGTCTGAACAACCACGGCATTTTATATTAAGATTTAACCATGAGCTAATTACTATTGCTGTAAGAGTACTGATCAGAGGGAAATGTTTTTCAATCATGTAGTAGAAATAAAGAGTGGATTCATCTAATTAACTTACAATATATGCATTTTCTCCTTACCTTTAGATATGCTACTAATATCCTCACTTTCTACTGACATCTACAGTTTGCATCTGCAAAGAAAACTTAGGTCATATGAATATGGCTCAGCCAATATGACTAGATATTAGATAATTTATCATTATATTATCTGACAAGACTCAAACTACATCTTTAAGCATCATGCAAGTAGTCTAGTTTGATCATGGAGAAGATCATAAAATAAACAAGTTGTAGAATCAGTAATCTTATATTACATCTAGAAAAGCTGTTTCCTTACAAATCCAAATTTCTTAATAACTAAATACAAAAGAAAAACTCAAAAGAACACTGTATTGTTCATTAAACATTTTGCCTGACTTTTTAAAACCTACCCCCAATTTCTTTTAAATCTTCAGAAGTAATCCACACTGATTTAGGAAATCAGTGGTCAAACTCACAAATGCTGAACTGCAAGGACTGCGTTGAGAACCGCAGACCTGAACAGGATCAGAAGAGAAACAAGAAGCCAAAGAAGAAACCAGAGAACATAAGATGTCTAGTTCTTTCAAAATTGAAACCATAACTTATCTAAAGCATTTTAGTCCCCCTGAAGAGAAGAAAATAATGGCCTAAGAAGATGGAAGGAAAGATTGGAAGGGCAGAGAGTGTGACTAAAGGCCAAATAAATATTTGAATAGAGGCAGAGTCAAAGAAACAATAAATTTTAGCATCATTTCTAAGGTAAATGGTTGTTTCTATTTTATAAATTCTTATTTGTAAGACAGGAAGCAGTGCCAAGATGTCTGACCTTGGACGCAGTGTTATCAGGAAACCTCCTCAGAGAAAGCTAATCCACCCACTCCTAGCCTGGTGGGTGTATACAGACAGCAGTGAAAACAAGCCCTGCACACACATTTGATCCCCCTGGGTCAAGGAAGGTGCTTCCCTCACTGACATCTTTCCTGATTTGAGGTTCCTTCTAAAATCTACCAGCGCTTTGAAACACGTTTATCACATTTCTTTGCTCGTGTTTTACATTTTTCCAGGAGCATTGATAATAAAAGTCATAAAGGGAAAAAATATGGTTTGTAAAGAAATATTTTAAAATAGTGTGGATGCCTCAGTGTATGCAGTTAATGGATATGGGATAAAAAAATCTAAACAAAATACTACCATTTCACAAAGAACACATCAAAAACTGGGTCTTCATATAACCTTTGCCATTCTGAGTAAGTCAATAAATAAAAAGGCAGTGGCATTTTTAACCACATATGCTAACTAAGTCATCTAATAATGATGACATGATTCCAATCATGCAAGGGTATCATCTACTCATTATGATTCAAGTTATGGTCGATGACATTGATATAACTTAGAAGAGTATGAGATATGGGGAATATTTCATAGTAAATAGACCAAGAATGATTCCCCTTGGAATAGTAAGGGTACAAATTGCTTTAGTTTTCATTTCTATGGTGCTCAATTTGTATTTCATGTGAGGGCCTATAATTGATGACTGCTTATTTGTCTGGGTGAAAAGGGATAAAAAAAAGATTATGATTGTCAAGGTTGTTTGTGTTAGTAGCTAAAATGGTAAGCAGTACTCTGTGAAGTCTTTGCAGAAAGCACACAAATATTTTTTAAGGAAAACAAAAAAGAGTTGGCCAAAAGAGTTGCAAACCAAAATATCCTGTATCATCCCACTGACGTGGTTCACAGTTTTCCCTTGAACAATGATCGCATTAAGTAACAGCAAAACAAACTCTTGTGCATCCATCCAGGATCAGTCCTAGATTTTCTCAAGAGCTTTACAGGATAAAGGGGGGTTTTTTAATATTCTTTTAGAATAAAAAATACCTGCAGTTGTTCTACATTTTGATATTCTCTTTTAAGAAAAATTTCTAAGTCAACTAACAAAAGCATCTTTATGTTGCTATACTTAGTAAATAATTTAAAATTCACAATAATTACTTGCATATGTCAAATTCTCTTCTTTCTCAAATTCCCACTTGCCTCTCATTATCTTAGATAGTCCTAGTTCTAAATTTCTCTTGATGTGTTATAGATAACTATTATGTCCTACTTCTGAGAATAATTCATTACCATTCTGTGTAGTGAAGTATTAATTTGTATAAGAAAGGGGGAAATCATATTAAGAAAAAGAAGAAGCTATTGTTCTAGTGAGTATTCATTTTCGTCCTAAACCATATAAGAGGCACGTGTACATGAACTAAATAAGAAGTTAATTAATCTTTGCTTATTCAAAAGCTCTTTATGTTTGGTTCTCATTTAAGAAGGTTAACTTTGAAAATAATCATAAACTCTATAGCGAATTTTTCCTACCTGATAATTACTCACTGTAGTAGTGTTTCTCACACTATATGGTTAGAAAGAACAAAGGAAAGATAAGAAAGGAAAAGAAAAAGAGGCAAAATGAAAGGAAGGAAGGAAGGAAAAAAGAAAAAAAACCTTTTTCTCTAGCCCCCAAGTCTTAGTAGACTAACATTTCTTATACTACAATAAAAATGAATGATGCCATCATGTGCACTGCCACTGGAGCTCCTGCACACCTGTCCCCGATGTCTGCCTTATCTCCTTGCAGACCAGTAGGCAACAAATAGCTGCTTTGGAGTGTGGTGCCAACCTTGAAGTGTCCCTCAAATGGAAGGCAAAGCATTTCATTTTTTAAAACCTAGAATAAATATTACAAAAATCCTTATGTATATTTTTGTAAAAGCAGGGAAATAGTCTGTTTTTCTTTCTGCCACACAGAAAGAAAGAGATAATTCCATCTGACATGGTGAGACCAAAGGTGGAGCACAGCTGGAAGAGGCAAAAGGTAAGGAAAGTCAAGCCAGGAGTCTGCACAGCAGCAGCTCTCTGCAGGAGGGAGGCAAGGGGAGCAAGGAGAAGGGCGTGCCTGGGAGTCCAGGGAAGAGGTGACTGACGCCAGTCCCACATATCTTCAGGGAAGCTAATTTTGATAGTCAATAATATTCCTAACAGAACCTTTTGTAAAGTCACATTTATTATTAATGCTGTTCACTTTCTGCTTTGTTCATGACAAAAGTGATGCATATGAAGATTGATGGTGCTGCAAAGCTCCAATAAAAATGTCTTCTGAAATACCACACTCATGGAGGAGGAGTCTGTGCCCACAGTATCAGTGGAGCTGGACTAGAACATTCCAAATGTTCAGCTACTCTCCACAAGCTGAGTCAATTATTTCTAATTCTATATCTTCCAAGGTCATTTTTGCAATAAGAGATAACCGTTTTTATAATAAATTATCACAGATATAGGAAGGGATTAAGAATATGGAATTCTGTCATGCACTCACACACAATTTTGCTCTACAAAATCCTTCCAGTTTAAGGGTAAGAGACTATTTTGTTGAGATGATATCACAGTGAATTTTCTACCATGATCCACAGACTTGGACATGCACAAGGTGGCATCTGCCTAATGTATCCGTCTGCACCATATTCACTTCTGGACAGTGAGCTGAGCAGCACTGGCCCTGAACTTAGGCTCACCTGGCAGTGCTGCCCCTCCGCCAGCTATTATTTCTTTCAAATCTCCAAGGAAGAGATTCACAACTTCCTTGGGTATTTGTGACACCATCTGGCAACTCTAAATGAAACTAGATCTAGGCATGAGACTGTTGCTAAATGAAACTGATCTAACATGAGAACGTTTCCCTCTGCCTCCATCACTCCTCTTTCCCACAAGTTTCTGTCCCTCATGCTTTTACTTTCAAAGCTGAATACTCTAAAAGCTACATCTTGAAAATTGTTTAAGATTACATACCAGAAATATTTCCATTTGCATAATGCAAGATGGAATGTCTGAAAGCCTCCATAAGACACAGAAATGAATATCTAATAGTGGAAGGTGTGACACTAGAAAAGATATTTTGAAGAAGGGCATGGCATTTCCTCCATGCCCCTGAAGTCACATGTCCATGGTTGTGTGCTACACCTATGCCATCTGTAAAAGGTTTTTCTAGGACAGTTGTAATCCAAAATATTCCATCCATCTGTCAGATCATGTGTCAACCATGTGTCTCAATTTCTAATTCAGAAAATATAGCCCCTGCACTTATATCAGTCCTGCTTACAGCCATTTCTAACCCAAATGTTGATTTGGAATCGGGGTGGGGGTGACGGCTTGTTGCCTGATCCCTAGTGAACACAAAGAAGCCCACCTCAAAGGTATCTCATCTCTCTCATCCTATAGGATAGTTTAACAAATTAGTGTTAACTTTCTCCTGCCACTCTTCTTCTCTGGCCAAATGACCTCAGTTCACCTGGATTTCCACAATGCAGCCAGCACTATCCATGGCACTTAGAAACAAATAGCAAGTATCTCTTATACAGATCAAGTTCAAGATTTTCTCCGCCTTACACCAATGAGACTAGCTGCTCTAATGAGCTCTAGAACTTAATGGGAACTGCAAGGACAGTACAGTAGTGAGGAAGTCTTCCCACAGAAGAAGAAAGGGGTGAGCCCTCCCTCCAGGTGGCACCAGGTTGGAAGCTGCCAGCAAAGATGAGGCTTCAGGATTCTCAAGGGCATTGTATGCTGTGTGACAGTTACAGTGATTGCTGCCACATGACATCCAGAATCCTGGGAAGCTGATCGCCACTTAAGTGATATTAGATTAGCATAAACAGTGTACTTGTAACTTTCATTAATTATCTATAAATATTTACTGTATGCCCATACAAGAGAACTGCAATTGCCTGGAAACAGATGTTTTGGGAGGTGTGCAAAAATTATGAGCTCTGCCACTTCCAAGTCTCAGGTGCCAGTGCCAAGTGTTTTGTGGGCGTATCCAAACACAGCATGGGTGAGGCGAGGTCTTTCAGCATTACCTGTCTTTCTAGCACTCTTTAAATATTTTAGCTAAGGAAACATTTTTAGTACTACAAAAAAATAACTCATCATGGATTTGTTCATTAATTTGTTGAAATATATCATTGATTGATTACTATATACCAAATGTAATTTTTTCCTAGGAAGGGGTGACTGGGTAGATGATACGAACTGTTCTCATAACATTCACAGCCAAATAAAGTGAGGCACATTTAAAGTAGATAAGTAAAGGTATTAGATTATAGCAGATAGCAAAAATTTTTAAAAAGAAATTTTAACAAAGGGTCTGGAAACTTCCTCCTGTGATGCTTCTGAGATTCTCCTTTTTCTTAACCTCCATCCTATGAAGCTACGCAATAAGACAAGAGCCAGGATGAAGCAATCACAACTAAGGACCCTCAGTAGGCCCCAGAGCCAAATCAAGGCTCCAGGGTAAAAAGCCCTTCCCTGCCTGCCTGAGTTTTCTCTACTGCCCCAGAGCAGTCCAGATCAGAAGAAGAGACAACAAAGTCTTGGCATCCTTACAACTCACAGGCAACCCAGCCAGTTACCCAGGGCAAGAGCAGAGAGCAGTGGCCCTTTATCATCTGTTAGTCTCTGACCTCTCAGAGAAAGCAATGAAAGTCATGAGCCATCTCCCTAAGGCGGGGAATCCATATGCTTGCAAGGAAGTAATGATTAGGAACTCCTGCTGCCATAGTGTCTGTAGCATGTTTATTATCTGACAGGCCTGTCCTCACGGAGTCCTCTTGAGCCCACCACCAGCTCTGGAGAACACTGGTCACTTAGTGAGGGAGCTTAATTCAGCTACCTCAAGCAAGCATCATTGGAAAGTTAAAGCCAAAACCTACCAAACACAAAATCACAAAGGAACAATAGACTTAGTCAATGATACATAACTCCCATGTTCAAGACACTCTTTGAAGACTTACCAGAATTAGCTCTATGCTGTCTGGAAACATAACAAGGCAGTATATACTGATCTTTAAGACCCTAGAAAAGAATTTAGAGAGTTAGGGAGTAAGAGAGTTAGGGGCAGACACACATGTAAAACTTTTTAACATAGCAGCTCTAAAGTAAAAACTATGCAACAGTAAAAGAAAAAAACTAAAGAATATGTGAATATTTTTCAGTTTCAGGAACATATGACACTGAAGACGGAAATCATTAGTGTAATACTTATAATGACAACTCATACATTAATTAATGGCAATTAATTGATGGCAATAATTATTGCAGACTACACTCTTACTCTGGATAGGCACAACCGTGAAAGTCATAGCAAATGTAAGGAGTGCAGCATAAACAAATAGAAGCCTAAATAATCTTTTTTTAAAATTTTATTTAAAGAGAAAACAAAACAAAACAGAAAAAAGGGTAGCAACAATACAGAATTCCAAGGAAAAAAAGAAAAAAACAAAAAAACTCTAAGAAATAACTACTTCATAAATTACATACCGTCATCTTGGAAATAGTTGTCCAAGTTACAAAATTAAAACATACAAAGTAGACATTCAAACAGTGAGACTGTTAACTGTTCTCCTCCACGATCTAACAAAAACAGTAATATGGTCATTCATCCTATACACTTAACCATACATGCAGTTATAGCCTTTAGAGCACTTTCTTTTCCTCTCTTTTTTACAATAGCAATTACACATTTTGGGTTTTATTACTCTTACATTTCTTATTAATTTTTACACAAGAGACACAATGTGATAATTATAAATATTATTCTTATTTATTTCACTAACGAGGATATGCTCAAGTTCTCTCCATTTACCTATGAAGGCCTCAAGATCATCCTTCTTCAGGCTGAGTAATATTCCATTGTATAAAAATACCATATCTTTTTAATCCACTCTGTGGTTGATGGGCATCTTGGTGGTTTCCAAGATTTAGCTATTACAAATTGTGCTGCTATGAACATGGGTGCACATATATCACTGTGATATGACCTTCTCAGTTTTTCTGGGAAAATACCCAGGAGGAGAATAGCTGGGTTGAATGGAGCTTCCAATTCTAGCCTTCTGAGAACTCTCCATAGTGTTTCCATAGTGGTTGCACCAGTCTACACTCCCACCAACAGTGGAGCAGTGTTCCTTTTTCCCGGACCCTCGCCAACATTTGTTATCAGTTGATTTCTTGATGGCAGCTATTCTTTCTGGAGTGAGATGAAATCTCAGTGTTGTTTTAATTCGCATTTCTCAAATGACCAGTGATAGTGGATATTTCTTCATGTATTTATTTGCCATTTGTATATCTTCATCTGAAAACTGTGTTCATCTCAGATGCCCATTTTATGAGAAGGTCTTTGAATTTGGGGGGGCTTGATGTTTTTCAATTCTTTATATGCTCTTGATATAAGTCCTTTGTCTGAGGGGTGCTGGCTAAAATTCTTTCCCATTCTGTGGGTTTTCTTTTCACTCTAGTGGTGATTTCTTTTGAAGTGCAGAAACTTTTCAATAGTATGAGATCCCAGTTGTTGATTCTCTGAAGTGTTTCCCTTGCAGTTTGCGTTTTGTTCATGAATTCTCTGCCTACCCCTATGTCTTCAAGACGTCTACCTACGTTATCTTACAGTAGACTTAGTGTTTCTGTTTTAATGTTTAGGTCTTTGACCCATTTATACTTTAGTTTTGTGCATGGTGATAGGCATGGATCTAGTTTCAGTCTTCTGCATGTGGAGAGCCAATTTTTCCAACACTATTTATTAAAGAGCCTATCCTTCTTCCAGTGAACATGTTTAGCCCCTTTGTCAAATATCAGGTGGCTGAGTGTCTTTGTACTTATACTTCCATCTTGTAATCTGTTCCATTGATCCACAGGTCTATTTCTTTGCCAGTACCATGCTGATTTTATCACTGTGGCTTGGTAGTACAGTTTCAAGTCAGGAATTGAGATGCCTCTTGCCTTGCATTTATTGCCCAGAATTGGCTTTGCTAGTCTAGGTTTCTTCTGGTTTCAAATGAATTTTAGGAGGGTTTCTCTAGATCTGTGAGGTAAGTCAATGGTATTTTGATTGGGATTGCATTAAATATGTATAACAGTTTAGGGAGTATGGTCATTTTCACAATGTTTGTTCTTCCTAGCCAAGAGCAAGGAATATCCTTCCATTTTCTAATATCTTCTTCAATCTCCTTTTTTGGCGTAGTATAATTTTCAGCATATAGGTCTTTTACATTCTTAGTTCGGTTGATTCCTAAGTATTTCATTTTTTTACATGCTATTGTGAAGGGCAATATTTCTATTATTTCTATCTCAGTGAGTTTCCTGTTTGTGTACAGGGATACTATTGATTTTTGAGCACTGACTTTGTAGCCAGCTACACTGCTGAAATTGTTTATTACCTCTAGCAGTCTTTTAATGGAGGTTTTTGGGTCTTCTATGTAGAGTATGATGTCATCTGCAAATAATGATAATTTAACTTCTTCCTTTCCTATCTTTATTCCTTTTATTTCTCTCTCTTGTCTGATTGTCCTGGCTAGTGTTTCCAGAACTATATTGAAAAGGAGTGGTGATAGTGGACATCCTTGTCTTGTTCCTGATTTTAAAGTGAAAGCTTTCAGTTTTTGTCCATTTAGTATAATATTGGCTATTGGTTTGTCATAAATTGCCTTTATAAGGTTAAGGTAGACACTGTGTATTCCAAGTTTCTAAAGGGTTTTTTTTTTTATCACGAACATGCGTTGGACTTTATCAAAAGCTTTTTCTGCATCTATTAAGATGACCATGTGGTTTTCGTTTTGGGCTCTGTTGTTATGGTGTATCACATTTATTGATTTGTGTATGTTAAACCATTTAGAATGAACCAAACTTGGTCTTGATGATCTGCTGCATTCTATTTGCCAGTATTTTATTGAGAATCTTTGCATCTATGTTCATTAGTAAGATTGGCCTATAGTTCTCCTTTTTGGTTGGGACTTTCTCTGGTTTTGGTATCACAGTAATACTTAACTCCAGGAATGATTTAGGGAGGATTGATTTCTTTCCAATTTCACTGAAGAGTTTAAGGAGTATTGGCATCAAATCTTCTCTAAATTTCTTGTAGAATTCAGTTGTGAATCCATCAAGACCTGGGCTTTTCTTTGTTGGTAAGTTTTTTATTACATTTTCAATTTCAATAGCTGATATTGGGTTATTCAAAATTGCTATATCTTCTTGGTTGAGCTTTGGTAGCTCATATGTTTCTAGAAATCTGTCCATTTCCTCTGAGTTTTCCTCCCTATGTGAGTAGAGATTTTCAAAGTAGGAATTCAAGATCTTTTGACTTTCCATGGGATCTGTAGTAATTTCCCCTTTTCAGTCCTTATTGCATGAATTTGGATTTTTTTCTTTCTTTTTCTTTATAAAGTTAGCTAGAGATTTATTAATTTTGTTTATTCTCTAAAAAAACCAGCTTTTCGATTCATTAATTCTTTGTAATTTTTTTTAGTTTCAATTGCATTGATCTCTGCTCTAATCTTTACAATTTCCTCTCTTCTATGAGCTTTGGGTTTAACTTGCTCTTGTTTTTCTAGAAGCTTGAGATGAAGCATTAGGTTGTTTATTTGTGCTCATTCTGTTTTCTTGATATGACAATTTATTGCTATATATTTCCCTCTTAAGAACAATTTTTGCATCTCACAGATTTCAGTATGTTGTGTCTGCATTTTCATTGACTTGTAAGTACTGCTGCATTTTTTCTTTACTTTCATCTACAGCCCACTGGTTGCTCAAAAGGTTGTTATTTAATTTCCATGTATTTATGCCAGTTTTGCAATTTCTTTTGCAATTAATTTCCAATTTCAGTGCACTATGGTCAGATAGTATGCATGGGATAATTTCAAGACCTTTGTATCTACTTAAGAATGCTTTATGGGATAATATATGATCTATTTTAGAGAATGTCCCATGTGCAGCTGAGAAGAATGTGTATTCTATTGTGGTTGTGTGAAACACTCTGTAAATATCTACCAAGTCCAATTGCTTGCAGGTGTGATTCAGTTCTATTATTTCTTTGCTGATTTTTTGTCTAGTTGATCTATCTCTTTGTGACAATGGGCTGTTAAAGTCCCCTGTGATAATTGTGTTCTTGTGTATTGGGTTTTCATGTCCATTAATATCTGTCTTATATAGTTGGGTGCTCCTGTGTTTGATGCATATATATTTATAATTGTTAGTTCTTCCTCTTGGATTTTTCCACTTATGAGTATGTGGTGACCTTTTTTGTCTCTTTTAATCATTTTAGGTTTAGAGTTCACATTGTCTGCAAATAGAATAGTTAGCCCTGTTTTTTTCTGGGTTCCTCTTGCATGGAATATTGTTTTCCATCCTTTGACTTTTAATCTATGAGTTTCCTTTTGGGTCAGATGTGTTTCTTTCATATAGTATATTGTAGGATCATGTTTCTTGATCCATTCTGTCAACCTATTTCTTTTGATAGTTGAATTGAGGCCATTTACATTTATGGATATCACTATATGTACTGGTTTGACTTTGCCATGTTATGTTCCAACTGTTTGCTTTATGCTTTTTCCCTTTATTTAGTTGATTGTCCTACCTGGTGGTTTCTTTGTTGTTCTGGGGATTGTGGTCATTTTTATCTCTGTCTTGTAAGTCTTTCAATACTCTTTCTAGGATTGGTTTGGTGGATGTGAATTTCTTCAGTTGTTTTTTGTCATGGAAGTATCTTATTTCTCCCTTAAATTTGAATGAAAATTTTGCTGGGTACATCAGTCAGGGTTGAAAGTTGTTTTCTTTCAGGGCTTGAAATATCTCACTCCAAGCATGTCTTGACTTGAGAGTTTGTGCTGAAAAGTCTGCTGTGATTCTAATGGGCTTTCCTTGATTGGTGACTTGTGTTTTTTCTCTAACAGCTTTTAGTATTCTGTTTTTATGTTGTATGTCTGAGATCTTAATTATTATGTGTCGGGGTGTAGATTTATGTTGGTTGTGACTGTTTGGTGTTCTATATGCCTCACTTATCTGCATATCAGATTTTTTCCCCATGTTTGGGAAATTTTATCCCATTATTTCTGTGAATATTTTAGTTATGTCATTTGTATTGACTCCAGCATCTTCACTAATGCCTATTAATCTTATATTGTTGCACTTGCTATCATCTTAAAGCTTTTGGATTTTCACTTCATGCTGCTTTGTTATTTTTAAAAGTTCTATCCTTTCATGATTTTAATTGCAATCCTGTCTTCAAGATCCGACATCCTATCCTCAGCTTCATTTAAACAGTTTTGCATGCTTTGATTAGAATTTCTTGTTTCTTGGATGTCTCTTTCAGTTTGCTTCATGAATTCTGCTTGTTTTCTATATTGTTCATTCAAGGTTTCAATCAGTTTCCCATACTCTTTTACTTTTTTTCTCTATTTCTTCTTTAGCTGTGCACAGCAACTCATTTACTAAGGTTGTTACTTCTATCTGTACATGGGAGAGTACTTCTAATTTGATTTCCTCTATGGCCTCATGGAGTTTTTTTTTTTTTATTTCATTCGCTATCTTTTCACAGATTTCCGGTGTGTTACTTTTGGAGTCCTCTATTTCAGTGTCTCCTGTACTTGCTCCTGGTGGGCTACATGTTTAAGATTGCATTTTGGATTTTTGTTTTGCATTTTCCCCTTTTGAGTTAGTGTTTGGTCCTTCAGACCTGCTAGTGTCAACTGTTGGTAGTGTGTATCTTAGTATCCTACTATAAGGTTGATGTTTATCCAGTTGCTGGGTCCCACAATGAATTGGTGGGCCAGTCACCTGACTTCATGCTGCAGGGCCTGTTGGGTGAGTCCTGTATTCTTCCTGGGCTGACAAGCCTAGTAGTACTGATGTAGGTCAACTTTTAGTTCCTGCTAGTACTTTATCTTCAGGTTATTCCAGGTCATCAAATCTTCCTGTGTATAGTGTTTGTGTCGGCCAAGGCCCTACTGTCCCTATTGTGTGCCTGTGTGTCTCATAAGGCCTTCTCATTTTCTTCAAGTTGGGGGAGTCCTTCTTGGCACACTCCTCACTCTGCCTGATGTTTTCTGTGTATAGGAAGGGGTCACCCACACTCTTGCCAGACTCACCAAGGTCTTACAGTTAGTTGGAGGGAGCTTTACTACTGTCTCTATTTACCCATTGTACACCTCTATTTTAGGGGCATACCCACCACACTGACTGGAGCCAGCTGAGATCTTCTGTTTTGGTGAAGCAGTCCCTTAATCTGCCTTCAAGCTAGCACAGATAATCCTCTGTAGTCCAAGTTTCACCTGGAAGCAGAGTTCCAAGTTTGACCCATGCACTGGGATTCTGCCAGAGCACACGTGGTCAGGGCCCATGGGTGGATTCCAGGCCCTGCTTGCTGCCCAAAGCGCGCTAAGCATCGAAGCCTAAACAATCTTAATGCTGAGCCAACTCATTTATTAGGATAATTCCTCTGTCTGGTCTAGCCCCAAATTTCCATTGTATGGATGTCAACTGAACAGAAGATTAACAAGAGGAATAATGCATATATAGGGTTCTAGAAATTCTCAATCTCTCTCTCTCTTTATTTACAAACATATATGTTCAAAACCAATTCATCTCTTCCATTCTAGTTTCACTTTGACCTTGAAGCAACCTTGACCACTCAGAACAGTCCAAGTGTCCCGAGAGGGCTCATCCATCCCCTCCATGAATTCCCTTTTTTCATCATTATATGGGGCATGTTCTGATGTCCTAGATTTTCTTTGATGAAGCTTAGACAAATCTTCCTGAGAGATGATGCTAGCTAGTTTTCTTTCAAGTGCATACATACTCTATTTCACTTCTGTGATTAAAATGTTCAAAGCACCAGAAGCTTATTTTCTATTACAACATATAGATGGTATTAAACTGACCTGTCTGATTTTTCTTCTCCTTGTACTTTTCTGGTCCTGGTATTTTTGTGTGGCTTTTATTTCCCTAGATGGTTAATTCTACTTATTTCTAAAATTTTCTTTGAACTTGAATAAATATGTTTTATTTGAAATTTTCTTTGTCATATTAATCTCCAATAATAACAACAGTAATCATTAATTCTTATTGACTTGTTTGTTTTCGTCCCTCAACCCTTTATGCATATTATTTTTATTAACTATTCATATTAAGACAGGAGCTACTGCTGTATTCATAGTACAGGTAAAAGAACTGACACAATAAACTAAGAGGTCTGCCCAACAGCACATCTGTCACGAGTGCCAAAGACAAGATTCAGATGTGCACAGTCTGATTTGAAAACTGAAGTTCTTAAACACTGCATTGTGTATAAAGAAAATATTGATAACTAAAATTATATAAATAGTTATGATTTCCTAATGGTCAGAAATAATATTAGTAATGGTAAAGTTACAATACAGGCATCAAGTTGACAAAAAATGTAATCTGTAGTTCAAAGAAACGTGTTGACGTAACATATGAAACTCGGGAGTCAGTGAGGTGGAGAATGATGTGGGACAAGGGAACCACTAAAGTATGTTATGTGCATGTGCAGACCTCCTGAAATGAAGCCCACTAATCTGTATGACACATTTGCACTAATAAAAAATTGAGGGAAGAAAAGAAAATGCCACCAGGGATTGAGGGGTTCTTATATATTGATGAAAAGGAAAATTCTAATGTCTCAATAGGAGATGAGAAAAACAAAAATGGTTATTAGCAACCCTCAAAATAATTAAGAGAAAACTTACAGATGCAAACATGAAAAGACCCTACTTCTACCTTCTTCCTAGTGATCTTATAGTCACCTCTACACCAGTGTTAAGTACAGATGACTTTGGACTTTCATCTCTAAGCTCACTTTTCCTTAAGCCTCAGGGCACAGCTATCCTCATGCCTACTCAGCATGTCCATCTATGCATCCCAAAAGCACTTTGAGTAAGATTCCCAACACCTGGGTCCCCTGAAAGTGTTGGGGATTCCATATGAAGGCACTATCCTCCACCAGCTTGCTCCTGAGATCCTCCCACTCCTCTCCAATACCGATTATTACTACCTTTTGTCTCTCTCTCCTCTCTCAAGCCTGTCCTCTCACTTCTTTTCCAGTGTCCAAACCACTGGCTCTCACCCTAACAACTGGACAGCTGTTTCCTGGCTGTGATGTTCACTCAGGACCCTCCAATGCATTTCCCATGGTGGCCTTCAGAAGCAGAAATGTAATCTAGCATTCTCTCCCCCATCACAGATAGATCACCATGGTGAGTTCCACTGATCTCAGGATGAAGCACCTGGTCCACACAGCTGGCCCTACCTGCCCTTTTGTCTCACCCTTCACACCTGCACTGCTTTCTGCATGCTAATCACACAGATCCTCAGTCCCCAACTGATCCCTCTCTGCCCGCTAGAAACTTTTCTTCTGCAGAGAGCCCTGCTGGCTGCTTTTCCTCCACCCTCTCCCCAACTCCTTTAATGACAGTCTCTCCTAGTTCCCATACCCTTATAACATCTCCAGATGTAACTTTGTATTTATCTGACTGATGACTTAATTAATGTTTAGGTCTCTGTTATGGGTTGAACCATGTCCACCAAAAGGAAATGTTGAAGCGCTAACCCTAGCTCTTCAGAATGTGGCCGTACTTGGAAACAGGTCATTGCAGAGGTAACTAGGTACAATGAAATCTTGCTGAAGTAGAGCATCCCCTGAGACAGTAAGACTGGGCACATAAGAAGATAGAGGGAGAGGGAAAACACCACGTAAACATAAAGGATGGTAGCAATGTATCCATGAGCCGAAGAACAGCGAAGACTTCCTGCAAACCCACAGAAGCTGGAAGCAGAAAAGGAAGGAGTCTTCTGCAGGCCCTGCCAGAATCTTGACTTCAGACTTGTGGCCTCCAGAACTAGGACAACAAATTCCTGCAGTTTTAGTCACTTGCCTTGGGGCATTTTGTTATGGAAATCCTAGGAAGCTGAGTCTCCCCTCTCAAACTTTAAATTCCTAGAGGACCCTTCTGTTGCCCTCATTATTGCTTCCCCAGGTCATGGCACATGCCTGGCACATATTAAGCATTAAAGAGATATTTGAAAATAATGACACATATAAATGAATTACAAAATCTTCAATGTCACTCATAATTAACAAAAATTAAATAAAACAATGAATTCACTGGCAGAGCTCAAAATATTTTGAATTATTTAATTTTTATCAGAATAGATAAATTTTCACGCAGAGCTGTAGTGGAAGTTGGCTAAACAGGCATTCATCCAATGTTGCCAGGAGAATAAACTAGGACCACCTCTTTTGAGTCTATGATATGCAGTACAAAGATTTAAAAGCTAATATACTGTACTTGGATCCAGAAATTACACTACAAGAAGTATATCAAAAGGAAAAATATTACATGTATTGCATGTGTGTGTACAAGGATGTCCACTGGAGCTATGTTTGTATAAGAGCAAAGACTTAAAAATCAGAACAACCCAAATACCAATGGTGAGTAGCATGAAGAAGTATAGTTTATCCACTTTGTGGAAATACCATGAGATTGTCAAAAAGAAATTAATGTCTATATGTGTTATATCATATAACGTCTATATGATACAAAACACAAAGGAGTTTGCAAGTTTGTGTGTTATAGTCTAATTTTTAACTAATGAATATGGAGCAACATAAATTTAAAACTGAAAAAATAAAGGCAAAACTTTTGGCTTCTCCTATAATCTCCATCATAGGTAATGAAACTATGATTTCTAATTCCTCCTTTATTTCTTCCATATATATATTTATATTTACTATATATTTAGGTAGTATTTATATTTATAGTATTTATATATATACACACACTATAAATATATATATATATACTCTATATAGTATTTTTTGTGGGACCTAAGATTTTTTCAGTAAATCTGCATTGTTTTTATAAACAAGAAAAAGCCTATTTTCAGACAGGTAGATGATGGTACAAATATTACGTGATAAGTGTCAAATGAATGGTATCTTCCTGAAGGGCAGGCATTGTCCTCTGTGCTCTCTGGATTCCAGAGTTAAATTTGCTGAAATGTGTGCGTGCTCTGCCTATTCAGGACTTCTCTCCTCATTCAACTGAAAAGGGCTCAGAAGCAAAGACCTGGGCCCGGTGCCTGCCCCGAGGACTTAATGCGACTCCTGCGTGCTGCAGGGAGACCCAGAAGAGCGATGGGCCAATGCCCCCGAGACAGCACTTGGCAGACCGCGGGGCTCCCCAGAGGGAGGGAAGTGGGATGCGGGTTCTGCCGAGCTGCAGACTCAAGGCTAGGAATGGGAAATAAGCCAGGGAGAGACCAAACATTTTTTTCTGGGACGTTTCCTTATTAATATTATTGTTAGTTGTCGTTGTGTATTTTCTTGGGCCCCAGTTGGTCTCTTGCTCACACCAAAATACCAGAGACTATTCTTACAGCTTTACTAATGCAGAATTCAAAAAATGGACACTGGTGAACTGTCAAAAGCCTACAAACCCCAGAGGCTTCTTATTTACATGCGAATCCTTGTTATCCTGGGCACGTTCTCCCAGTCCTCAAAGGGACTGTAGTGTCACTGCAGCTGACAACGGGCAGAGCTCCTGGTTGTGGAGCCCAGACCTTGCCAGGATGTAGCCTGGGGCGGAGGGAGAATCTGGCACTCTTAAAAACATGCCTGCTGCTTTTCAGCTGCCCCCTACCCTCCTTCCCAGTACTGCTTTCAGCAATAAAGAGCAATCATCTCCTCCTAATATTCCCTGAGATTGAAAATGACACAATGCCGCACTAAATGCTGCCAAAGGCACTGCAGCTCAGTGTAACCCAATGCGAAGTCGGGAACAGCTTCATTTGCGACACACTCACACGTTAAGTGTGACGAAGGCTGCTTCCGATCACAGCAGCTGGGAATAGGTTATCTGAAACTTGGATTTTCCATCCAAAAAAAAGTGTGATAGTTTGCTCTTGACCTCTGCTTTTCACCTCTTACCTTGAAGCATGCTGCGACAAGCAGTTCCTGGTTCGAACACACTCAACACATACTTGCAGCACAGAACTGAAACTCGTTTCTGAACTTTTTTCTTGCTTTGATGAGAAGTATATCTTTGCACTTCGCACAGCATTAAAAGAACAGAAATCTGAGTTGATGATAACAGAAGAAATATTTACCCTTTGATACATGAGGTCCAAGAAACAGTACTAATTTTCCCTGGCTCTGAATTCTCATTGACCAAAGCTGTCATGACACCTACCATCTGCTCCATCCTCGAGAGCAGCCATGTGGCTGCTGCTTTAAAAACATAGGGTTTAGGTGACTGTAGTCTGGGGAGCCGCGACCACCCCAGGGCGGGGAAACAAGAAGCAAGAGCGTTTCCTGAGATCCGCGTCATGCTGGAACTTAGGGTGCCAAGCCAACCAGTAAGCAGCCAGCCACCCTGGGAAGTGACTGTGGTCTGGGGAGCCGCGGCCACCCCAGGGCGGGGAAACAAGAAGCAATGCGTTTCCTGAGATCCATGCCATGCTGGAACTTAGGGCGCCGAGCCAACCAGTAAGCAGCCTGCTGCTTACCGGGGCTCAGGCTTAGAATCAAACATACCACATCCCCCCCCTTCCCCCTCCCCCCCCGTTAACAGTTGGGATCCAGGGATCTGGGTATCTCTTAGTAGATGACCATGTTTGGTACAGCAAGTCGGGGGAGTTTCCTTCTACTATCTCTGAAAGCAGATATTTTTATCGTCATATTGCCTTGTCCTGATTACCAGTGTTGCTCTATTCAATACTCTGTGTTGATGTGTTCTTTAATGTTGTGTATTTCTTTGATTTTGCTGTACCTAGTAGAACAACTATTGTGAAGACAACGAGATATACAATGTTGCCTGTTACTGTTGTCCTGCTGACCTGCTTTGATGTTCTGTGCCAATTTCACTATACTGTCTCAATTGGCTTTATTCCATCCTGTTTTTTTGTAACTGTTTGCAGCCTCACTGTGTGTTCACTTTGTATGCCTTAATTTTGTAACGTGAACAGCTATTTCTGGGAGGACAGTATATGGTTTGTCAACTAATGATTTATGGTTTTTTTTTGAGGTTTTGTATTGTTTCTACCCTTTTTTCTGTATTGCTTTTTTTTCTCTTTAAATAAAACTAAAAAAAAAAATAAAAACATAGGGTTTAATATCTTGCTCCTTTCTATGAATCGAGTTATCCACTCTGTCTCTAATTTTCAATTTCATCAAAACCTATCAAGCCATAGTGGGCTGTTCTGTGTGTGTGAACATCAGAGTTGGCAAAGCCCACGTGGACATTTATGTGACTGCAAATACACCTGAAATGCTCTGATGACTTTTCTTATTTTAAATATCTGATTTTCAGAGTAAGCTATTTAAGATGCATCTCCCTATTTTTGCCATAGACAGTTTCATTCCTGACATCTTTCCAGAGGGTGGGTGTAAGCAGTGCCCTTTGAGCAGAAGACCCTGCAGCCTAAGCAGTGTGGGTCACATTCCCCCACAGCACTGTTAAATTAAAGGACACCTGTGAGATGTTTTCTTTCCTATTTGTTTCTTATGAAATGCTCCAATAAATAGGTTAAATTACCTATGTCTGAGAAAGAGGGTAATATTCTCTTGTTGGCTTCTTCCTCTATTAAACTGCTTCAATGGACACCAACTTTCATTGTACACAGTGTCTTTCATTCAATTAACAAGCTTACAGCATCAAAATTCTTCTTGTAATTAACTAATAGCTATTACAAAAAAGTTCCCCAAATTTGCTTACCTGCCCTACATACTTCTAAACTCTGCTTAGATCTCATCCAAATCAATAACAGACTGTATAAAAGGTCATTTTCCAAAGCACTAGATTATTTATTGGTGATTCTTTCTGGCAACTTCCTGTAGCTTGTCAGAGTGCAGGCCTGAACTCGGCCAATTACCACAGGTGAAACAGACCAATGCTCCTAAGGAAAATTTGATAAGCTTGGTTTCTCCTTTCTATTATCTTTTGGTTAGAATTTCACAGGGCTTAAATCAACCAGCATCTCCTAGGGATTTCAGAGCTGTTCCTTTCTTTATGAGCATAGGGGAAAGGGCAGGGAAATGGCACTCTAATCAAATTCAGACTTCATGCGATTGACGATCAGTGGGTTTTCACATTTGGGTCTGGAATGTTTGTTCAGCTTCAATGTCAGGCCATGGATAACAGTGGCCAATAAAGCATAAAAGCATATGTCCTGTAACATTGCTTCTACTTGTTATCCAGAGGGCCCTGGAGAATCACTGAGAATAATGTAATTAGTAGAAATGTGCCATTGTACAGAAAGGATAAGGGGGAAGAAGACAACTTTATTTCTGCATATAAGTAACTTAAGTACAGCTTAATCCAGCTGCCCAGTGGACCATCCAAAAACCCTTTCTTTCCAAAATTAGAAGCGCTGGAGTCAAGAATTAAAGCTAATTGAGAGAAAGATTGAAAAATTTTGTGTGGCTAAACCAGTTTATCTATGTAAATACTGCATCTCTGCCCAAATATTTTCATACAGCTTCTCTGTAATCTTTCATTAATATCAATGTATTGTGCAAAGAAATACATTTGATTTTGCCTTCAGAGAGTGCATCCTATGGCAGGAGAGGTTCTGCTACTAAAAACATCTTGTTGGTCTTTGTTACTCATAACAATAGAGTCATAATAACATCACTTACTATGTGCTGAGGCCATGCACAGTACACTTTGTACATGTATCCCCTGTAATCTTCCCTACAACTAAATTAAACCTGTTCTGTTGCTATTCCCATTTTACAGAAAACTAAAGTTGAACAAATGGGTCACAGTAATGCTAAATAACAGAACTGAGAATTGACTGGACTGCAGTGAATCCATGCACTGAATTGCTATCCTTTATTAACATTTTACATCTTAATTCAAAGAGAATTCTCAAAAAACTTTTTTTTTCTTCTTCAAGTGAGAGTATTTATTGCCACCCTATCTGCAAAAATATTGACCTGGAAAACGTGTGAGTGACTCTAGTCCCTAAGGGTTTTGCTTTCAAGCTGCCATAGAGCAAGTTGCCTTTGCCCTCTCCTTATATCACAGCCACCATGATATTTACCCAAGATCTCCCTTCTGACACCTTCATCTTCTCTCTACTTCCATGTCTCAGAAAACATTACTATTGTAAACTTAATGTGTAACTTTACGCTCACCATTAATGCAGAAGAACGTGTGTGTTGGGTGTGGATTTTCTTTACCAAATTATCTCACCCTCTCCCTGGCACACAACCTCCCCTTCTTTACGATCTTCTCTGCAGTACTGCATGCCTTGTTCTTCCCCTTATTTTTTTTCGTCTGAAACCACAGGCCCAAAAAAAGATACACCATGCATCCATTAAGTTGATCTTTTTTCTACTCATTCTTCTGTGACCATCCAGCTTCTTTGTTTCCATGATTTTAAAATTATATTCTTGACATGAATTTCATCAGGATTAAGGTAACCAAAAACTGTAACTGTAAACAATTAACCTTTCCATAAGCAGGTTTGCTATAATCTGGAATTCTTCCCAATAGCTCTGTTCCCTTTTTCTCTGTTGTTGTTGTTGTTTGGTTGTTGCATTTATCATCTTTTTCTCAAAAAATGTTTTTTTCTTAGTACCTGCTTGTACCTTCTTAGTGGACAACTTGGACATTCCCCAATTGTCTTTGCATCCATTTTCTCTCCCTCCCTTCTCCCTCCTCCCTCCCTCCATCTCTTGGTCTCCTTTCATTAATGAAATATCAATGGTCCTGTTTCTTATTGTCTGTCTTTTATTTTGCTCTTTATATTTTGGTTTCTTGTAAAAGAAAAACCATGTTATATTTAAATTTATGTGTCTGATTTATTTCATGTAATATTATAGTCTCCAGGTGCATGCATTTTCCTACAAATGACTCAAGTTTTCCTTCTTTATGGCAGTGTAGTATGTCATTGTGTGTAAATACCACATTTTCTTTAACCATTCTTTATTGATGGACATACAGGCTGCTTCCAAGGATTAGATATTATCCTGCTATAAAAATTAATAAGTGCATATAACTGCAATGTGATGTCTTTAACTCCTTCAGGAAGATACTTAAAAGGGGCATGGCTAAATTGAATAAAATTCCCACTTTTAGTATTTTGAGGAATCTCCATACTTATTTCCATAATGATTGTACTAGTTTATATTTCCACTAATCATGTAGAAGCATTTCTTTTTTGCAAAGTCTTGCCAGCATTTCCTATTACTTGATTTTTTTTTAGAGTAGCCATTCTTCCTACAGTAAGGTGGAATCTGTTTTGTTTTAAGTTTCTCTTCTCTAATGATCAAAGATGTCCAACATTTTTTCATGTATTTATTGGCCATACTGTAGTTCTTCTGAGAAGTATCTATTATTATTATTACTCAAACTCAAAACAATGAGAAGGCAGAGAATATGGCCTATGAAGAAAAGAGACAAGATATGGAAAAGCTGGAAAGTTAATCACTTGGGCAGTCTGAAAGTTGTGATTTGTCTCATTCTCTGCCTCACACATAACCCATCTATGCAACGCCCCATATACTCAGAAGACCAAGGACGATGACATGTGTCAGCAAGATGGTTTCACAAATAAATTCCTCTATATTGAGGAGTAAATGCATGTCAAAAAATGGACCATTCATCAGAGAAATATACCTGCATTCCCTGTATTCTTGTTTTGCATTATTACTATTAATAGCATCAACGTGACAGGGATTTATCCAACTACAGGACTGTAGAAGCACTACTTATTTGTTCATAGATGATTTCCCTTACAAATCTATCAGATAATTCCCCTTGGATGAATGGATTCCAAAAAAGGGCCAAACCTTCCCTCATCACAGAAGCAGTCTCCTCTACCATTTATGCAGGTCTTTGAAGGATATTTTGTGGTTCATAACTGTGGAATGGATTCACAATACCTATCTTCAATCTGGAAATCCTTTCATGATGTAAGGATTTGTTAAAGACCAAAATCTAGTTTGGTGTGAAATTCTCATGAAATCTTTGCTCTGCAATGGTTGTTAGACTGTAAAGTTATCTCTTCCATGACCTATGGCTCCAGATTGTCTCAATCCTCTTGAGCAGATTCCCCTCCCTTGAATTTAGTTCATACCTGTGTCTCGGTGTTGGCTGGTAAAATGCGGTAGAAGCAATACCACATGAATACAGAGACCAGATCATCAAAATACTTATTGCAACTCACCTTTAATTTTCTCAAACTCATTACTCCAAGGAAAACCACTCAGTATATAAAAATTAACTACTCTGAGATCATTGGCTTTAAATAAGCCCAGTGAGCCAGACAGAGGGACTAAATGATGGAAAGACTACTCAGGCCTGTCCTTGCTTGTCCAGCTCTCTGAAAGGAGCACCACACATGGAAGAGAAGATGCCATCTTCAATGCCCTGAGCCTTTAGATAATTCAGATGCAGCCTCCATCCGACTAGAGAGCGTGCTCTTAGTCATCCAACAGAGCCATGACAGATAAGAAATCATTGTTTTACATTAAATTGCACAGTAGTTTGTTACAGAGCAGTAAACAAAACATCTGCCTTTCATCAAAGCCAAATCCAGACCAAACTTGTGCTTAGAAATAACCATTTCCCTCACAATTGCCTTTCAGTACCATAAGGACTCAACATTTCAATTTCCACACAGGAATCAGAGAAAAGATTTCTGTGGTACTCTCCATGGCAAGTATTTAAAGACCCAAAGGGTGAAGTTATGAGGCACAGAAGGGAGTTTCAGTAGTCTGCCTCTTTCTTTGTAAGTCAGTGTCTAGACTAGTAGCCCAGGAAAGATACTTATTAAAATGCCAAGACAAATCAAAGATAGTAAGCAGTACAAGGCAATAGATTTGAAGGCCCCCTTGGTCTTCTCAACCCAAATTTATATTGTGTATTTATCTGCAGTTTAGAATATGATTGCTTAGTAAGAGCATTGGCAACAAAAATGGAATGATAGAGCCCCGCCCTTCACCCCCAGGAAGTCTCCCAGAAAGCAACATTTCAGCCTGTCTCTTTGGGACCTGAAAGTCTCGGACCTGTAGAGTGGCCTGGGCTGTTTGGATCGAAAGTCTGTGCAGACCTGCATCTCGGCATGACTGTTTGGGACTGGTAGCCCCGCCCTTCATCTGCAGGGAACTGCCTGGAAATCGGCATCTGGGCCGGGTCTGTTTGGGACCGTAGCCCCGCCCTTCACCCC
>PVJX010028249.1:0-24044 GCA_004027295.1 Dolichotis patagonum | reverse complement strand
TATTATTGCTGCTCCTTTATCTTCGGGTTAGTGAAAGAGCAGAGAACTGTTCAAATCCGTTGCTATCGCGGCCCCAGCCTCAGGGGAGCCCCACTCCACGAGGGGTCAGATGCGTGCAGAGTCCAGCGCGAGCCTTCCACACCGGACAGCACAATGAAACCGAGTCCCCACTTCACCACTCTGCTCCTCTCGCTTTGGACACCCCAAGCTCTGACTGAGCGCTGGGGCCGTGTGCAGCAGACGCACCGGTTCCTCCGGTGACTCCTTCACATCTGTGCAGCGCAAGGTCCCTGCACATCCGTGAAGTTCCTGACTGGAATGCTCACAAGCCGGGGCTTGCTGTACACGCTGACAGCTGATTGGCTCTTTGCGCGTTGGCGCTGCCAATTCTCTCCTGCAGTGGGGTGCTGTGGATTGAGCTGGGTACTTGGGGCAGTTCAAGTGGGTGCTTCACACTGAGTCACACCCACAGCCCCTCCCGGGGCAAAGGCCACTGACCCAGGAGATCCCCACCACGGAGGGGGCACCTGCTGGACCACCACTTACAGCGTGCACACAAAATCACAAGGCTCGTGAGGAGACACGGCCATGAGATGCCTCCAGAAAGTCCCAGCACCCCAAAACCTGGTACCGGAAACAGTCAAGTAGATGAAATGCCAGACAAAGTATATATATTTGAAGATAGTAAAATACAACAGAACAAGACAGAGCAAAGCCAATCGAGACAATGCTGTGAAACTGGTACAGAACTTCACAGCAGGTTACTGGGGTAACAGTAATAGGTGCCACAGTATATCTCGCTATCTTCACAATAGTTGTGAATATATTTTTTTTAAAAACCCTCATGATCAAAATGATCCGCAAGGCTATCGCACGCCTCATGGCGCCCCCTCTGTGTCTCCTAGACCAGGGTGCACTTTTATTTTTGCTCTTTTTCTCCTTTCCTCTTCCGTTCAGCCCAAGTTTTCTCTACAGAACCAGTTTCTTCCTTCCCCCTTCCCCCTTCACTTTTCAAATAAACTTTTGGCACCATTAAAAAACAATGAAATAAAACAATCAATGATATCAAAGAAGAGACAGGCAGCTGGGTGTCGGTATTAAAATGATCGGTGGCTGAAAGAAGACTTGAATAAGTGGCTGAATGGAGTGAGGAAGGGGTCGCAGGACAGAAAAGATCGCTGTAATAAACAGAGGGAGCCAAGGAGAGATTCTGAAGACAAGAGCTTCAACAAGTCAAATCCAAAACTCAGTTGACCCAAGTTGGATGGCACGGGCCTGTAATTCCAGCACTTCAGGAGGCTGAAGCCAGAGGGTCACAGGTTCAAGTTCCACTCGGACAATGTAGCGAGTCCCAGTCCCAGAATAAACAAATAAGAGGGGGCCAGGGACAGAAAGCCTGTGGGTTTGATCCCCAGTGCTACAAAAAGAAAGGGAAAATCCCCTGGTGGAAAATCTTGGCAGTAGGCAAAATGACTCAGGAGAAGGGTGTCAGAGGTTGAAGACAATGTAGCTGTACTACAACATTCAGTGATAATGAAACAGAACAAAACGATGTGAGGATTATCCAACAGTGCCCAACCAGTTTTGCACAGTACAAACTTAAGAGTCATCTGCCTCAAGGAAAATATTGAAGTATAAGATAAATGACATAAAAAAATCTATTCACTGAAATTATTACAAAAAAAATTCCCAAATCTGGGGAATGAGATGGATAATCACATGAAGGACACATTCAAACCTCAAATAGGTGTGATCAGAAAAGACCCCTTCCACCATACCTCATAGTCAAAATGCCAGAAACTCAGAACAAAGAATATTAAAAGCTGTTAGACAGAAATGCCAAATCACTCACAAAGGCAAACCCATCTGACAAGCAGCAGATTTCTTAACATAAACCCTAAAGGCCAGGAGGACATGGGACAAGGATTTTCAAGCCCTGAAAGAAAATCATGCCAACCTAGCTTACTATATCCTACAAGACCAGCCTTCAAAACCAAGGGGAGGGGATATAGCTCAGTGGCATAAGCACCTGCCTGGCAAGCGCAAGGTCGTGAGTTCGATTCCTAATACCATAAATAAATAAATCCCTCCCATGGTAAAGACATGCTAAAGAAATTCATGACCATGAAACACAGAATTGCAGAAAATACTTAAGGAGAATCCCAAATAGAAGCATTGAAAACAGAAAGTATGTGATCAAGGGAAAAAATAAATCTCAACAGGAGAGTAGTTAAATTTGAAACAGAAATTAATCAAGCATCAGGAAAACAAAGTGACAAGACTTAGTACATACTTTTCAATAGTAACATTTAATGTAAATAGTCTTAACTCTCCAAGGAAAATACAGCCTGGCAAACTGAATCAAAAAACCAAGGTTAGGGCCTGGGCATTTAGCTCAGCGGCATAAGCGCCTGCCTTGTAAGCGTGCAGTCGTGAGTTCAATCCCCGGCACCAAAAAAAAAAAATCTCATCAAAAACCAAGGCCATCAATACATTCCCAGCAAGAGAGACACAGCTTGTCTGCAAAGGCTGACACATGGCCTGAAGGAGAAATGATAGAAAATAATACTCCAGGCAGCTGGAGACCAAAAGCCGGGAGGAGTAGCAAAAACTGGCTTCAGCAATAGCTAATCAGCAGAAACAAAGTTGCGAGATATAGAAAGGAACAATTCACCAAGAGGGGATAAAAATTGTAAATATATATGTACGAAACAGTGGTGCAATTTCATAAAACAAACAATGCTTGACATAAAAGGACAGATAGGCCCCAATTAATACCCTATTGTCACAAATAGACAAGTTAGCCAGACAAAAGATCAATGAAGAAACATCACTATTAAACTGCAAATAGATGAAATAGATTTAACAATTGTTGATAGGGTATTTCATCCAACAACAGCAGAATACACCTTCTTTTTCAGCAGCTCAGGAAATTTTCTCCAAAATACAGTGGTACTTCAATTCACAGACTTAATTTATTCTACAGTGTTGGAAAAGATGACCCTGGTTGTGGACATGGTTATATTTGTCACCCAATTCAGAGTTTGCAAACAAAAACAAAATGTTGCCAAATGTTTCTGTTTGCAAACAATTTGGTATGCGAACAGAAGTGTTTGTGAACCAAGGTAGCACTGTAGACCATATTCCAGACCATAGAGCAAGCGTCAAATACAAAAGAACTGAAATACTGTCACGCATCACATTAGATCATAATGGAATGAAACTAGAAACCAATAACCAAACTTACCACAGAAACTACACAAGCTCATGGAGATTGGTAATTCATTCTTGAACCATCGACGAGTTACTAAAATAAAGTGGGAGAAATGTTTGATTTCTAGACTCAGATGATAATGGAAACAGCGTATCAGGATGTGTGTTACACAATGAAAGCAACTCAGAGGGAAGTTTATAACACGAGTGTCTACATCATTAAAACAACAATCCCAAATAAATCACTCAATGACTCAAACCTGGAAAACAAGGACAATTAATCCCAGAAGTGGTAGAAAAAAAACACATAACAAAAATTTGAGTGGAAATAAAATTGAAACTAAAAATACAAAGGATAAATGAATCATGAGTTTTTCTTTGAAAAACTAAACACAATAAATCCTCAGCCAGACTTACCAAAAGAAATAGACAGGGTCTGTTATAGTCCAGGGTTGTGAGGAGAATGATATTATAATCAGGACACAGAATTTATAGTATTATTTTATGATGATCACCCAGAGTTAAATGCAAAAAGTGCAGGAAATCTGTCCACAATGCTAAAGACCCAGACTATTCAGCCAAGGACCTGAATCCCATAGCAATGTCCTACATGAGTCCAGATGAAAACCTAGAGCTCATGACAGTGCGTCCCATGAGTCCAGCTGGAAGTCTAGAGCGCATGAGAAGGACTCACACCAGTCTGTTTTATGGATCTGCTGGGAAGGCCCAAAGGTCAGCAGTGGAAGCTAGGAAGTCTGTGCCAGCGGGGTGAAGGAGCTGTGCTGGTAGGTTGAGGGTTCTACACTGGAGCTGAGAAGTCACACCCAAAATAAGGACCAGGGCTGCCCTGAAAAGCACCACAGCCATCCTTAGCCACACAGAGGTTCTTCAGCTCCTCCGACGATAAGAACAGTCGAGTACGTGCCAGGAAGCCAGCGGGACGAGTTCATCCTGGAGATTAAGCAGCACACGTCTTCCCTTCTGGAGCCAGGAAGTGATGCTCAAAGTAAGAACCCCCAAAGTGAATGACAGCCACTCTCACCAACAAGCCCCCGAGCTCCTCTGATGACAATGGCCAAACTCACACTGGGGAAGCTGGTCATGACAAGCTCCTCCAGGAGAACCAATGGCTCAAACAGCAACACTTAGAGACCCACAATGCCTCGCTCTTCTTCTCCATGTCTCTATTTATGCTGGCAACTTTCCTCAGGTGAACCATCTATGCTCAGTACCGTGCTGATTTAATTCAGCTGCTGTTAAGTTGACCACCAGTTTTTAATCCATAACAGAGCCCAAATTAACAGAATTAGAGATGAAAAAAGTGAAATCACAACAGACATCACTGAAATCCAGAGAATTATTAGAAATTATTTTTGAAAACTGATTTTCCAATAAATTGGAGAATCTAGAAGAAATGGATATACTTCTAGATATATGCAAACTGCCAAAATTGAATTAAGGTATACAAATCTAAACAGATATTCTGGATATAGTGGTGCACACCTGTAATCCCAGAACTTTGGAGGCTGAGGCAGGAGGATTGTTATGAGTTCAAGACCAGCCTGGGCTACAAAGTGAGCTCAAGGCCAGCTTGAACCGCGTAGTGAGACCCTGTCTCAAAAAGACAAAAAAAAAATCTAAACATATTGATAACAAGCAATGAGATTTATATAGTAATAAAAACTCTACCAACCAAGAAAAGCATCTAGGCCAAAATAAGCTTTACCCCAGTTCTCCTTGGAGAAGAGCTGACGTCACTGCTCCTCAAGCTCCTCTGTGTAATACAGAAAAAATGTCCCAGAACCATCTGTGAGGCCAGCATTACCCTGATGCCAAAAGTAGATAGGAGAATCCAAGGAAAAAAGGGAACCACAGGCCAATATCTTTGATGAACATGCATGTGAAAAAATCCTCAGTAAGTCCTTGCAGATAGAATTCAACAACTCATTAGAAACATCATACAGCCGGGGACATAGCTCAGTGACACAGCACCTGCCTGGCAAGCACGAGGACCTGAGTTCAATTCCTAGCACTAAGAGAGAGAGAGCGAGAGAGAGAAAAGAAATATCATATAGCACTATCTCATCCCAAGAGTACAAGAATGGTTCAGCATACCTAAATCAGTAACTGTAATTCACTGAACAAACAGAATCAAGGACAAAAATCACATGTCTTTGACCAAATCCAACAATCCTTCTTGATAAAAAAAAAAAAAAGTGATGAACATAGGTATAGGGGCCTGATGTGTTGGCACATGCCTATGCTCTCAGCAGTTTAAAGGCTGAGGCAGGAGGGTTTTTGTGAGTTCTAGGCCAGCCTGGACTACAGAGCAAGACCTTGTCTCAAAAATAAACAAAAAAAAAAAAAAAAGAAGAAGAAGAAGAAAGAAAGAAAAGAGAAGAGAAAAAACAGGTATAGAAGTCTCTAACCTCAAAGTGATAAAAGGCATATATGACAAACCCAGAGCCTGCATCATAGGGAATGAGGAAACCTGAAAGCACTTCCTCTAATCAGGAATGAGACGAAGATGTCCACTGTTACCACCCATGTTCAAAACTCAAAACTTCAGCCAGAGCAATTAGGCTAAAGAAAGAAACAAAAGAGATACAAACAGGAAAATAAGTCAAACTATCATATTTATAGATAAAACAATGCTTTACATAGAAGCCAAAAAATCCACCAGAAGACTTTTAGATTTGGCAATTTGAGAAAAGTGATGGGATACAAATAACACACTTCAATCAGTAGCATCCCTATACAGTGATGATGAGCCCACTGAGAAAGAAATCAGGAAAAGTTTCATTCACAACATATCCAAAAATTTTAGATATCTAGGATTAATTTAACCAAGGAGATGAAAGTCATCTGTAATGAAAAATATAGAACTGCAAATAAAGAAGTTGAATGGGACATTAGAAAATGGCATTCTTTTTTTTTTTTTTTAAATTGGTACCGGGGATCAAACTCACGACCTTGTGCTTACAAGGCAAGCACTTATGCCGCTGAGCTAAATCCCCAGCCCGGGACATTAGAAAATGGAAAGACTCCCTTGTCTTTTTTAATTTTTCTTAGAACAAAATACATTTACTGAGAGGAAGAGAGCTTCTGTCTGAGAAAGAGACAAGGAGTCCAGAGTGGGTAACCCTAGACTCCCTTGTCTTGGACCACAAGTATTAATACTGTGAAAGTAGTGATATTACCAAATGTGATGTAATCCCTATTAATGCAACCCCTATTAAAATATGAACAACATTCTCCACAGAACTAGAAAAAAATTCTAACCTTCATATGGAATCAAAAAAGACCCAGAATAACCAGAGCAATCTTGAGCAAAGCTGGAAGCATCCCAACACTGGGCTGGTTCCAAATTATACTACAAAGCTATAGTAACAAAAGCAACATGGAATTGGCACAAAAACAGACATGCAGACCAAAGGAATAGAACAAAAAACAAAAGAACAACCCCACACTCCTATTGTTATGGTTGATACATTGTGTCAAATTTGAGAAGTTTAGAAGTTTATCTAAGCCAATCAGCAGGGAGCCAGGGTCCTTACTTTGTAAACATCCTTAGTCTGTGCAAGGGAAGAGCAGGGAGATGGTGTGAGTGCTACCCCCACCTTGGAGAGCGGGAGTAGCCTGCTTATAATATTAAGGAATGAAAACAGACTTGCTTCCCCCTCTTTTGCTCTGGCCACTTTTGCTGTCTTCCACTGCCTTGAAGTGTTGCCCTGTGCCATGTCACCCTGCCTTGGAGCCAGCTGATTGCAGACTGAAACCTGCACTAACTGTGAGCTAAATAAACCCTTCCTTCACTTCATTTTGGGGGTCAGATATTTTGTCTCAGCAACAAGAGAAAAGTAACCAAGACAGAATTTGGTACCAGAGAAGTGGGACCATTGCTGTGAATATACCTGACCATATGGCTCAAGAACCTTTGGGAATGGCTAGTGGGAAGAGTTTTGAAAAGTTTGGAGATGTTTCCTGAAAGAGCAGCTCTGGTATTCCTTAACTGTTCTGTACGGGAGATTCTGGTCAGTGTTCAGAAGACCATAAGGCTGACAGAAATCCTGCTAGTAAAAACCATCTGGAGGTTTCCAACGGGAAGAAGGACTGCATTGGGCCCCAGATGATGTATGCAATGGCTCTGCAAAAAGTTTGTCTGTATTTTGCCCATCCCAGAGACTTTGAGACTAAGATTAAGGGTGGCAGACTAATTATCTGGCAGAAGGCAGTCTTATATTGAGGCAGTAGAATGATTATTGTGGGGGGCTTTTAGCCAGATTTATGTTGAGTATCAAGAGCAAAAAGACCAGCAAGATGATTTAAAACATTGTGAGTTTGACCAAAGAGGAAGCTCCAATAAATCTGTGGGCTGCAAAGATAGAACCAAGATCTCCATTGCTAAGAAGGAATAGGAGACTAGAAATGATGAGCTGAGGGCATCACAAAAAGCAACAAGTCTCCACCCTTTGCAGCTCAAAATTGAAAGACATTGCTTCAAAGAGAAAGCTGCAGAGTGCCATGTTTCAGAATGGTAGCAGCATAGAGAATGTGTTCCTCAGAATTGGATTCAGAGTGCCCAGCAATCCAGGCACTCAACTCCTACAGTCAAGAGAGAAGGAAGCCTGGCTACTGCTCCAGCTGGCAGCAGACCTTGGCATCACCCGCATGGTGCTGGGTGTAGGTGCATGCAGAATGCAAGAGTGATGAGGTTAAGAAGGCTTCCACCCCGATTCAGAAGGCCTGGGAGCCCAGGAAGTGTGCCCCTGAGAGGGCAGGGTGTGAGCGGTGAGTGTGAAGCCAAAGGTGCAGTGGCATCCCCAGAAGTTTGGAAAAGCCAGGATCGTGGATCATCTAAGGAAAGCTGCATGGAGAGAGCAAAGTAGGCTCCTAAGAAGGAAGCCATGGGAGCGGTAACCACCGGGAGCACCATGGGGTGGAGGCATTCAAGCCCTTTAGAGGTCACACTTTGCCACAGATCGCTTTAGGTGCTGGACTTGGAACTACAGGACTTAATGTTTGCCTGCTGGATTTTGGACTTGCTTTGGTTCCAATCCTCTGTACCCGCCTTTGTGTAACTTTTGAAATGAAAGTGTTTATCTTGTACCATTGAATGGTGGAAGTGTTTAACTTTTCACTTGCTGAGGGGCTCACAGCTAGGAGTTTGCCTTACAACTTGGGGACTTGGGACTTGGAGTTTTCAGCAATGATGAAACTGTTAGAACTGTGGCAACTCTTGCAGATGGACTAAATCCCTTTTGTATAAAAGAATGTGCATGAGTCTTTGGGGAGGCCAAGGGAAGAACATTATGGTTCTAGTGGAATACAATGTTGATAGATTTAATACTGGTTCTTAAGAATTGTTAAGCCTGTGTTATAATGTTCAAGTTGTGAAATGGTAACAATAAGAAGCATGTTTTTGTATCTGGAAACCTGTGTAAAGAAACGTGTCTGGTTGCCAAGATACGCTTGACAAGGGGTGGATTGTTATGGTTGATACATTGTGTCAACTTGAGAAGTTTAGAGGTTTAAGCCACTCAACAGGGACCCAGGGTCCTCACTTTGTAAATATCCTCATCCTGTGCAAAAGGAGGGCAGGACATGTGTGAGCCCTACACCAGCCGCGGGGGGAGCAGTAGCCTGCTTACGGCATAAGGGCGGAAAGAGGCTTGTTCTCCCCCTTTTGCTCTGGCTGCTTTTGTTATCTGCTGCTGCCTTGAAGCGTTGCAATGTGCGAGGCCACCCTGCCTTGGAGCGAGCTGATTATGGACTGAAACCTCCACAAACTGAGTTAAATAAACCTCTCCTTCCTTAATTTTGGGTGTTGGCTGTTTTGTCTCAGCGATGAGAGAAAAGTAACTAAGACACCCATGGCTGTCTGATGTTGGCAAAGGGGCCAAAAACATGATGAAGAGGAGACGGCTTCATTGGCACATGGTGGTGGGAAACTGGGCATCCACCTGCAAATCAAAGTGGGGTCCCTGCCACTTTCTCTATACTAAAATCCCATCAGATATAAAAACACAATCTTTGAAACCGCTGGAGACACCAGGGGAAACACTTGAAGCCAGAGGTACAGGCACAGATTCTGCAAACAGGTCTCCAAAAGTGCAAGAAAAATTATCGAGTCAACAAATGGATTATGTCAAATTACAAAACTTATTACAACAGAGGAAACCATAATCAACAAGGTAAAAAGAAACCTAAAAAATGGAAGTCAATTTTTACCGACTACTCTTCTGATAGATGATTACCATCCAGGGCATACAAAGAACTCAAAATATTAACCCCCCAAAAAATCAATGACTGTCAAAAAAACAATGAGTAAATGAACTGAACAGGCGTGTGCAGAAAAGAAGCAATAAATATATGAAAAATAATTGGCATCTTTAGCCATTAGGAAAATGAAACTCAAAAGTAAGATTCCATCTTATCCTTTCACCCAGAACACAAAAGACCAAGGAATGCAGGGACTGGGGGAAAGACCCCTCCTGCACTGTTGGTGGGAATGCCAGCTACTATAGCTCTCCTGAAATCAGCGTGGGGCTCGCTCAGAGCACTGACATGAGAAACTCCACTGCCCTACACCGCTCCTGAGCAGATCCTTGCTGGAGTTAAAGGCCGCCCACTACCGCATAAGCGCACGCAGCCTTTCAGCAGGCGCCACTCAAGACAGCTCAGCTCTGCAGGTGACCTCGGTGCCTGGAAACGGACAGTGTGGGTTCTCCACACACTGTAGAGAAGAGTGAGACCACCTCACCTGCAGGGAAGCAGGTGCACCTCAAGACCACCGTGCCAAGCAAAACAACCCAGACTCAGAACGTTAAAGATCGCGTTTTCTCTTACATGAGAAATCTAAACAGAATAGAACGTAGGACACACAATAAGGAAGGAGCAGCTAGACTTTGGGAGATGGGAAAGGCACAGGGAAAGGAGAGAGGAAAAGCAGAGGAAGGTAAACAGACTGAAAGTGCTTGAGGCTGCTATATGCATGCGGGGTCCCCAAAAACAAATACAGCTGTCTGCATTACAAACACGCATAGTAAGGAAAATGTAAAGTGGTGGCAAAAAAGAGGATGTGTCACGCAGGTGCTGGCTCCCCACAGTGAGTGTAATCATGCACTGCAAACCCGTCCTAATAAAAAAATTTTTTTAAATAAAAATCTCTAAAGGAGATACAAGGCAAAACAAAAAAATTTAAAATCTGTGGATATTTTATTTCGGAGACTATAAAAATGAATGAACAACTGTTGCTTAACCTTTGACACATTTTCATTTTAATAATAAAAACCCACTTTGCATTTGTATAGTTGTCAAGGCAATTGCGGGATTCTTTGCCCAGTTCCTGACAATAGCCTGGGAAGATACACCAAAGCTCCTACAAACCTCGGAGCGTTAATGTAAGAGTAACCAGCGGTACCCATCAGAGCTGTAAACAGCGCCATTTGTTCCTTGTCTCAAAGAACCCAGAGAGCTAAGCGGGGCAGGAGGCTGCAGCTGCTGGACTCCGGCCCAAGACCCCAAACCCCACAACTCCCCGCGCTGTTGGGGGCTGAGCCTCTGTGCTGGGTGCCAGGGTGAGGACACAGGGTCAGGCTGGCTCTCATCGGGGCACGGCTCTCTCCTGCACCTCTCCGACCACCAACCCACTTCTGGTCTCCTCTGCGCACGGCTTCCACTGATTCTGAGAGCTGGGGTGCTGAGGAGGGGGCTTCTCGGCCCAGGCCACGGCCCCTTGCCTCGACACCAGCCTGCCCTTCTTCCACATCGGTGGTGTTTCTGGTAAGGCCCAGGGTCTTCTGTCACACAGTCCCAATGAGGACAACTGAGGAATCACCCAGCCTCTGCCCCCCTCACCACCACCACCCCACTAGCGAGGATCTGGTTCGGCTGTGCCAGGGCAGCTGACTCCGGCCACGGTGGCCTAGGTGGCTGGCCTGGGCCTGGGCAGGTCCTGACCCAGAGAATCCTTAGGGTGACCCGAGGTGAAGTCACAAACCAGTGAGGCACAGGCTGCATCAGCCTGGACAGGGCTTGCTCGGAGTGGACAGCGCTAAAACACTTAAATTCGTTAACATTTTAAGAAGCTGGGAACCATTGCGGGATTAGGGAGGGTGCATCTGCCAGCTTTCTGTCACCAGGTAAACACCTCGTCTCTTCCGGGAGAGAGATTTACTGCGGCCCATGGTTTCAGAGGTTCGGTCCATGGTCGCCTGGCTCCACAGGCTTGTGGTGAGGCAGAAGCATCCTGGCGAAGGGCTTGGCAGAAGGAAGCAGCTCACAGCAGCCGGAAGCAGGAAGGGACAGGGGCGAGGCAGGGACAGCCCTCCTCACCTGGGGCACCTCGCATTGGCTCCGCAGTGGGTCACGTCGGTACCCTGCTGCACCCAGGACCCCGCCAGGACCCTGGTGGGTGGGGCTTTGGGGGTCACTGCATATTTAAGCCACAATAGGGGCATCCAAGCATTGCTGACCAGCCCTGGGCTGGTCCCGTGCTCCGGATAAGGCTCTGAGCATCCCCAGGACTGTGTTCGGAACTCCCTTCCTTGTGGTATCAGCCCGGCCTCTCAGTCAGGACCCCACATGGCACATTGGCGAGCTGGGCATGGGTTGGGGTCCTCCCCTTAGAGCCCTTGGGTTGGCTTGTTGTTGGAATAGATCCAAATCCCTGCCATCATCTTTTACAGGAAATGTTTGTTTTGTTCCGTTTTTGTGTTTTGTTTTTCTTCAAGTCAGGGTCTCCAAGTCACCATCCTCCTGCCTCAGCCTCCCAGTGCCGGGGTTGCAGTGTGTGACTCCACACCAGAATCCCTGGAGACTTTTCAGGCTCATGATGACTTTCCTCTTGGTGCAACTGCACTTCCAACTCTGTTCCCAGAGTCACACACCCAGGGACAAGCACGTCACTGGTGTCCACTGCTACTCGGCAGGCCCAGGCTCCCACGTGCACCAGCGGGGTTAATACTGGGGTTCACCCTGTTTCAGAGAGAGGGGTGCAGGGGCTTATCTCAAGTCACACACAGGGGGTGCAGCAGGGCGGACAGGTGGAGAGCAGAACCCTTGGCTCTAACAGCAGGGGTGCTGCTTGTCTCTCCGCAGGAGGGCTGAGCCCTGACCCTAAGCTAAGGAAGATTCGGCTGCAGAGACCGAGGCATGCAGTGCAGAGGCTCGCAGGGCCAGGCTGGGGTGGGGGCCGGGGCCGGGGCTGGGACCTGGCGGGGACCCGGCCGGGGCCCTGTGCCCTGGATCTGCTCACCTGGGTCCTGTTTGCTACCACCCTCCAGACGCTGCTGCGGGGCTGCCATCGTCAAGCTGGGCTTAAACGTTCATCAGACGCAGCCCCAGGAAGGAGAATTCTTTTCTTCTGAAAGAACCTTTTATTGTTTCTTTTTTTAATTGTTACTTTTGAAGAATGCAGATGGGTGGGCCCGTGTAGGAGGGTCTCAGAGACCTGAAGGACCCAACCTTAGCACCCAGTGCGCTGCGCAGTGTCCCGGCTGCTGGGAGACAGTGCTTGCTTCTCTTCTCCTCAGAGCCTCCCGGCTCTCTCGTGTCATTCATCTGTCTGGATGCGCAGTCTGTGTACCACTGTTGATCCCTGACCCATGTGTTTGAAATTTTGTGGTTGGTTTTTCTTCTTCTTCCTCTTCTTTTTTATCCTTGAGATAAAATGGATTTGGAAAACAATTCCATCTGGAGCTGTCTCACATGGCTGTGCCCTGCGGGGACATTTCTCTTGCTACTCCTGACCAGCGCCCCGCAAGTGACTCAGCACTGGACAGGCGGCGTCTCAGGTGGCGCACACAGGGAGCAGGAGGAGCAGGCGTGGGGCAGACGGGCGGCCTTTCAGGCCCCTGCAGACTCCAACCCTTACCCGGGCTTCACGCCTCTAGCAGCCCGTCCGTCCCCCACAGAGAGCAAGCAGACTGGGGAAGGCGGTGAGCCGGCCTGCACGGCCTGCACGGTTTTCTGTGCCGTTTATTTGTGAGCTGCTGTCACGGTGGGGGAGTCTTTCTCTGGGGTGTATGAGTGATGACAGTTCTCTAGGAGTGACTTTACGTTGCTTAAAATTAAATCTTGTAGGCCAGGGCAGTACAGGTGAGCCCAGACGGGGCCCAGATGGCCCAAGCCGGCACCGGGGGATGAAGCCGGCTCCGTGCGGTGAGAACCTGTGCTGTGCAGAGGAAGAGAGCACAGGGCTGGCGGCCAAACGCCGCAGAGAGACAACGCTGAAGGCGTCGTGGGCAGACGGACAGACAGAAGGACAGACAGCTGAGCAGACGGGCCAGGAAGTCCCAGGCCCAGGCTGCCTCGTATTCATTTCCAGGCGGAGGACGAGGCCCAGGTGCTGGCAGAGCCTTGGTGGACACCCAGACGGGCGTCCGTGCCAGGTGGATCCCGCTGGCCGCCAGCGTGTCTTGCAGGGCACAGGTCTCCTGACCCCCTCCTGGGGCCTCCGCCTGGCCAGGGGTGGGCTGCTGCGCCTGCTGCTCCGACCTCCGGGCGCAGTCTGGTGGGCTCTGAGCACACCTCTTACTCCAGCCACAGGGGGTTCTGGCCTGCTCTAGATAATCACTCTTTCTGCTTGTTTGGTTTGGGGCTTTTTAGTCGAGGATTTAGCTCAGTGGCACAGAGCCTTCCTGGCAAGCACAAGGTCATGAGTTCAATCCCCGGTACAAACAAACAAACAAAAACTGGATCAATTTTTTGTATTTTGTCTTTTTTAGACAAGGTCTCTCAGTGTAGGTCAGGCTGGCCTTAAACTCCTGACGATCCTCCTGCCTCAGCCTCCTGAGGGCTGAGATCACAGGCGTGAGCCACCACACCCAGCTAGATAATAATTCTTGATTGTTTCTCATTAAGTGAAAAACGAAAATTGCCACAGAAAATAGTTATTTAAATTAATACTGCTAGAAATCAGTCATATTTTCCCCAAAGAACACATCCCCTTTCTCTTCCCATTTTGCACAAATTGTGCCACTCTGTAGTTCCAGCAGTTTCCTTCATGGCCTGGCTCAACTGCACACTGATTTCCCATTTAACTTCACCTCCATTTAGAATTTTTGTTTATTGAAAAGAACTTCTGGATAACCTCATCCTCTCAGTTACTTTCCTGCATTTATATTCATGCTATGAGAAGCATATTTTAAGCTTTCAGAAGAAACTTAAAACAAGATGGTTTTAAAGACCAGTTAGAGCACTTGATAATTCCTACTTAACCAGTGCCATTTCTCCCATTTCTACTTTTTCACTGTATCAATTTTCTTTTTAAGATTGCATATCTCATCATATTCAGGGTATACAAACAGTTGGCTCTGCAAATTGTTTCTTTTCTGTATCTCAGTCTATTTTAGTAGAAATCCCTAAAAATCGTAAATATCCTCAGAATCTTTAAAAAATAAAACTGCCTGACTTGGAAAAAAAAAAGCATAAAAGCATTGTGTTTCTGCTTTGAGACACACTGGTAATATGGCACATCTGCAGTTCCCGGGGCTGAGGCAGGAGGATCACAAGTTTGAGGCCAGCCTTGGCCACTGAATGAGACCCTATCTCAAAATAATAAAACCACAAGGGGTGGGGAGGGGGTCAGTTCCAGTGCCCAGCGAGCTCGTTTGACCTGGCCCTGGCTTCAGTGCCCCAGAAGAACAGATACCACCGAAGCTAGCGTGGGGGGTCTGAGGGCCCAGGGTCCCCCGGGGCGGGTGGGGTCGCCACACACGAAGTCCCGACAGTGATTTGCAGACTGCGACTCTCTTCCTTTTGCTGTCAGCCTCGTCCCACCCGGAAGTGATCAGGATACACTCGGTCGTGGACATCGCCGCCAAGGTGGAGGCCTATTACCTCCAGGGCTACGTGGTGGGGGCCCTGCACCCCATCCTGCACCCCGCGGGCCTGCGGGCGGCCCTGCCCGCGAGTCACCTGTACCGGGCGGTGCTGCTGCGGCCCAAAGCCAGGTGAGCTGCGGGCAGCTGTGCTGGGGACGGGCGGGAACAGGCAGAAGGGGCAGAGGACGCGGGGTCGCGGCTGCGTCTCAGCCACAGCGGGCAGCAGAAGCCGATTCCTGCTCCGTGCTTAAGATGTGCGCGCGGAAGCTCCCTGCGGGCTCGGGCGGGGCGAGGGTGGCAGGGGTCGGGGACGAGGAACAGCGCACGGGGCTGGTGGGCGTGGGCACGGCCAGCAGCTGAGGGCAGAGCGTCGCCCCTCAGGAGCCCGGGGACACGGCGACACAAGCACTGTGCCCTCAGACGTGCCAGCAGACAGCTGGGCTCTCAGACTGCACAGACCCACGTCCACGTCTCCCCAGAGTGCGCCAGAGCACCCCAGCCCATGGTGGGGGTCAGGACCCCAAGGGCACCTTGGCAGCCGTCAGCCTCCCCAACAGCCTGCTCAGCCAGGCGGCTCCCCAGGCCCCACGTGCAGCCCTCCTTGCTTGAGACACAACCTGGAACTTCAACCCTCCTGCCTCAGCCTCCCAAAGAGCTGAGATCACTGCATGGGCCCCATGCCCAGCTCCCCTTTGTGTTACTTTTTAAAAATTAATAGCTGCTTTTCTAAACAGCACTGCAGCCACTCTTGCACGCCCAGATCGCTTATTTGGCAGCTTTTATGGTAAAAGCGCTGTGCCTTTCCATGAGGAGTGAAAATAACTGAAACAATGCTCTCATGGTCGCATTATGTTTTTTGTTACACAACTCTCCCAAACCATCCCCAAGACCAAAGTGCAAACTGTCCCATATCCATAGTGATGGGTCAACGACTTCAACTGTGAAAGGGCGAATGCCAAATGAACTAAGTGGAAAAGAGTGAGAAAATAGGCAAATGGGAGGATTAGGAAGGGCGGGCGCTGAAAAGAATTTCAGGTGTGTCTGGGGGTGTGGCCCCGCAGTCCAGTGGGAGCCCAGCACGCACAAGGTCCCAGGTTCGAGCCCAGCACCATGCAAGAGAAGAGGGGAGGAGGAAGAAGAGGAGGAGGAGGAGGAGAATCTAAGTGAGCCAGGCATATTGGCCCTCCGGAGGCTGAGGCAGGAGGATTGCTGTGAATTTGATGCCAGTCTGGGCTACATAAGTGAGTTAAAAGCCAGTGGAACTATGTAACAAGACCTTGTCTCCAAAAGACCAAAATAAGATTCCCTGGTCCTGGCTCGAGAGCTGCTCACCCCTCCCCTCCCCGTGACCTTGTCACAGATGAGCCTCACGCATGAACGTGCTCTCTCTGCAGCCCCAAGCAGGTGGCAGTGCCCAGCACACAGAGGCGCCCACGGCTGGTCATTGAGGAGTGTTCGGTCCCCAAGGACGCACAGACCAGTGACATCGCAAAGGAGCTGATGGAGAAGGTACCTGCTTGCTTCCGGGGTGACCAAGAAATGGGTTCTTGTGTTTGCTTTAAAAAGAATAAGGAAGGGCCAGGGATGTAGCTGGGTGGCACAGTGCCTGCCTGGCAAGGCAAGGTCCTGAGTTTGATTCCTGGTACCTGAAAAGAAGGAATAAGGAAGCAATAGGTCACTTCTTCTACCCAACTTTAAAACCCAGGAACCCTTGTCCCAAATTATATAGCTTTAAAAACAAAAACAATTGAAGCCAGGTGTGGTGGCACACGCCCATAATCCCAGCACTTGGGAGGCTGAGGCAGGAGTTCAAGGTCAGCCTGGGCTACAAAGTGAGTCTAAGACCAGCCTGAACTGCTTAGTGAAACCCTGTCTGAAAAAGATAAATAAATAAATAAATAAATAAATAAATAAATAAATAACAGAGCCCGGCATGGTGGCACATACCTGTAATCCCAGAACTCGAGGCTGAGGCAGGAGGGTCCCACAAGATCAAGGCCAGCCTGGGCTACATAGCAAGACTACATAGCAGAACACACACACACACACACACACACACACACACACCAGAAAAGCAGGCCAAGGAAACAGAATGGAGGTGACCACATAGAAGTTTAATAGACAACCTGATAAGAAAAAGCAGAGGAATAACCGTTACGTAACAAATGCTGTGGAGAAAGTGGCTGCTTGTTTTATAGGAAACACAGCAGGCTCCACGCAGTTCAGAAAGATGTGGAGATAATTTTTTGAACTATAAAGCATCTGAGAGAAAACAGAGAAGTGAGCATACTGAATTAGGAGTAAGTCAAGGTATCTGAGTATAGAAACATAAATTGTGCCTAGAAAAATGAATTTAAAGGGGGGGCGGAGGCATCTGCGGGGAACACACAGGAAATGAATACAAATGCACGAACGCAGCGTCCAGCCCTAAATAGTGGAAACCTGGACAGCAGGTGCAAAAAGAAACACGTGCTGAAGAGACATCAGACCAAGTAGTTTTTAAAGTAAATGAAAGCTGAGAATTGACACCTCTCCACCGTTAAGCTGGGAAATAAAATTGAAATCATTACACCCAAAGCTTCAAGATACATTAACACTCGCTCTGCAGCTGGTCTCACGACAGCGCTCCACGACGATTCAGGAAGACCCCAGGTCCCGGTTTTGTAACCCAGCAATCTCCTGTGTGGCAATCTGTTCCAAAAAATGCTATGAAAAGAGATAAGGTCATTTTTATAGAGAAATACTTGGTCAACAGTGGATAAAAAAAAGTGAATAATAAACCAAATCTACAGTGGTTATCAGTATAATCAAAAATTGTATGGGCATTCAGCATGGAAACTAACTGACAGCCAAGAGCATAAAGTCTGTACGGCAGAAGTCAGTTGGGACTTAGGCTGGACACTATATATAGACTAAATAAAAGCAGGAAATTGGTATATTCATAAAGAGCCCAAGATGATGGGGCTTTACAGTGCAGGCTTTTGTTTGTTTTCCATTTTGGGTTTATGTATTTTATTTATGAAAGGCCTACAGCCTAAAACCTAGGTATTTCCTGCCGGGTAAGAAGCCGTGAGACTTGTTCACTGGTGTCTGCTGTTGTGGCCAGACTTTTAATAACCCTGGGCATACGATCAGCTGTGAATTGTGTCAGAGCTGCCGAGGACACTTCCCAGCTAGCGACGGAGCCATGGCCAGTGTGGTTTCAGGGTCTTTCTTTGAGGCTGGACGACCGTAACCAAAGTGCGTGCCCTGCCTGCTCCTGCTGTTCCGGCAGCTGCGATGATTTTAATGCATTCGGTCCAGAAAGCTTCTTTGGAAAAGAACCAACATAGCTGCTCACTTAGTCCCAGCAGGTCACCTGCAGAGCCCTGGTCCGGCACCGACTTCCTGGACCCAGCGAGGATCGGCCAAACAGGAAAGCACTGTTGTTTCAGCAGGCGGGGGACGGGCTCTTCCACGGGGCGCGGCCACAGGAAGCGCGGCCGGGCCGTCTGGACACTCACCGAGTGCGGCCCAGGCGGGAGCGAAGCCTGGTGCTACTGAGCAGCGGCCTGTGTCAGCGGCCCCGGCTTGGTGTCCGCGGCGCTGAGAGCTCGGCCCCCGGGGCTGCACTCTGGCCCCCGGGGCTGTTTTTAAACTAGGGTTCACCGGGGCAGGGAGACAGCTCAGCTGGGTGGCACCTGCCTGGCACGTGTGAGGTCATGAGTGTGACTCCCAGTTCTGAAGAAATAAAGTAAAATACTGAAATAAGGCTTCCCATGTTGTTCTCCTCGGGGTCCCCAGTCTAGAACCTCCAGCCTGGAACCCAGAAACACCTGAGCTGTGTGTCACCTCTCAGGCCACCGCTTGCAGCCAAGGCCGAGCCGTCTGCCAGCGCGGCTCAAGTGGGCTCCCGCCTGAGAAGCCTGCACCTCACTCCCCGCAGGACCGACCCCTGGGGGACTCCCTGCGAGGGTCTCCGCAGGGCAGGGACCTGCGGTGGCCGAGTCACCAGCGCGCTGATCTTTCCTCTCTACCTCAGGTCAATGCCGCGGCTCGGGCAGGCATGAGGTTCGTGGGCTTCGTCCCGCAGCTCTGCCCGCAGCCCAGATGCTGCAACGGGACCGAGACCGCCCGGGGCGCCGGGCAGGAGCCCGCAGGTGTGGGTGTGAGGCCGGGTGCCGACGACGACGGCTGGAGAAGCAGAGACGAGAGACGGGGCAGTGGCAGCGGGCTGGTGGAAGGAGGCACTGAGGAAGAGCCCTGTCAGGAGGGCGGCCGGGCCCAGGGGGAGCCTGATGGCAGCCCCAGCCCCACCAAGTCAAGGAAGGGAGAAGGTAAGGCCTGGGCTGGGTGGGGAGCACAGAGCCAGCATGGTGGCAGACGCCTCAGGAGGCTGAGGCAGGAGGGTCCCATGAGTTCTAGCACAACCTGGACCACACAGGAAGAGCCTGTCTCAAAAAACAAAACAAAACAAGAGAATATGGTCTAGTTTCAGTTTAGCAAAATATGTGTTTGAAGGTATCCTCAAAGTAAATTTCTAAAGATCATGAAGATTGAGTGAATTCATCCAAATTGTGCTTAATTTAAAAAATCATCACAACAGGAAGGAGGCCTGAAAAGTTGCAGATTGCAGTCCCCACCAGCAGGTCCCACGGGGCTATCCACGTTTTGAAACTGTGGATTGGGGCTGAGGCAGGAGGGTCACTGAGTCCTGTCAGAGTGAGACCCCATCTCAAACAAGAGCGGAAGAAAGAATTCGGCCTTGAATTCTTCTTTGTCTGTATCACGATTGTGGGTTTGGCTTTTAAACTATTATCTTCTTTCGCAGTGAGGATTATTTGGTAAGGTCATTTGGGGAGGTTCCTGGAGTCCTTTTTAATGTTGTTCTAACTGGAAGTCACTGTTGGTCTCCAGGGCAGGAGGTTGATTCCCCAGGGGCCCCAGCCCCTCGGAGGCCAGGGTCACAGCTGGGCGTCTGCTTCAGGCACCATATCCTGCCCAGAAGCTGTGGGTGTCCCAGCCCCTGGATTATTTGCACCTCAGAGGCTAACTGGTTTCTCTGTGCCAAAGCTAGAATACGAGGTGGCACTTCATGGCAGCAGTTACGCCAGCAACAGCACCTTCAGCGCAGGAAATAACTCAGACAATGGCTTGGCTCTTGGTTGCCAAAGTGTGGGTTTCCTCAAGGCCCATTGAGAGTTGTTACTCATTTATTTGGGGCCATTCAAGTTTTCTGAAACCTTTAGAGTGGTAGTTCGTTTGTTTGTTTGTTTTTGAATCAGGGTCTCACTATGTAGCCCAGGCTGGCCTCGACTCACAGCTACCCTCCTGCCTCAGCCTCCAAATGCTGGGATCACAGGTGTGCACCGCCACACCTGCTGACAGGCCTGGTTGTAAACGGCACTGTCACAATCAGAAACTCTGTTTGCCTTCAGGTAGCGCCTGGGCTCCAGGGTCAGATGCCTCTGCTTCTTAACAAAGAGGGGCACCGGGGTCCCCACCCCGGGGGCTGCTGGAGAAGCAGACGGGTGGGGTCTGCGCTGTGGAGCCCGCAGGAGGAGGGCTGTGGGGCAGAGCTCCGGTGGCCTGTGGGTCCGGCCCCCTCAACGTCCCTGAGCCCCGGTCAGGGGCCCGCTGCCCGTGCTCCGTCCTCCGAGGCCCAGTCGTGAGGGGATCCCCTTCCTCAGGCTCAGGCTCTGGTGCTGACTGCTTTAAGTTACCTGCTTGGTAGTGACTCTCCCTCAGCGGAAGCCCCCCCACCCCCGGGGATGGGGGAAGGGGGCCCGGGATGCCCAAAAGCAGGTCCCGGGTGCTCTGTCTGTAACCAGCCGAGCCTGTTTCCTGGAACAGTCACGGCCGTGGGTCCCTGGACCCTCGGGTGAGAATTCGCCAACTCCCAGCCAAGCAGTAGATACTGCCTGGTGTTTCCATGTTCGTGTGTGAGTTCATCTCCTCACATACGTTCCACGGAGACATGAAAAATATTTGCAAAAAAATGGAAGCAAACCAGCTGTGGTGGCACACGCCCACAATCCCCTGGCACTCAGGAGGCTGAGGCAGGAGGATCATTTCAAGTTCAATACCATCCAGGACTTCACAGAGAGACTCTGTTTCAAAAAACCAATAAATAAATAAATCTAGAAACAACAGATATGTCTATCAAAGGGGGAACAATTAACCATAGTACCATGTAGCAGTTAAAATAAATGAGTAAGATCTATATAACTACTTAGATGTCAAAGGCATAACTTTAAACAAAAGAAAAACCAACTTACAGAGTCCATGGGACAGCTCAGTGGTAGTGTTTACATAGCATGCTTGAGACCCTGGTTCAAAACCCAACACCATCCAAAAAAAATCAATTTATAAATTGATGCTAAGAATGTGATACTAATAGAACACAAAACATGTATTATATGTATGTTGTGTATTAAAGAATCACAGTTTTTGCAATACCAGCACTCGGGAGGCTGAGGCAGGAGGATCACTGGGATTATGAGACCAACCTGGGCTACAAAGTGACTCAAGGCCAGCCTGAACTGCACAGCGAGACCCTGTCTCAAAAAAAAAAGAAAAAGAAACAGAATCACAGTTTTCACGGTTGGTCAGCAGCAGCTTTAGACACTGACTGTCACGTGTTTAGCTGGGATTCCGCGCTGTCGCCTCCACGGCCCCACCTCTGGGTTTGGGCCGCTGGGTGCTTCCGCAGCCCTCTCCTTGCTCTGACTGAACCGTGCCCTGAGTGATTCTCCCGCGCCCCGAGCCCCTGGCCTCCCGGTCCTAACTCGCCCCCCCATGCTCTCTCCAGACCCCAGGCTGTACGCGGCCTTCAACGCCTTCGAGGAGGACGCGGGCTGCTGGAGCTACCAGGAGGGCGCCCTGTCCCTGAAGGTGACCAGGAAGGGGGCCGTTGTCAGCTCGCTGGACGCCGACTGGCTGGAGCTGACCACCTTCTACTACAAGCAAGGCTTCTCCCTGACGGACGCCTTCGTGTGCTGGGATCCGCCGAGAGGTAAGGGCGGCGTCAGCTGCGCCCCGACTGCTGGACAGAGGTGACCCGACCCCTGAGGACAAGGGCGCCTCTCAGTGGTCACTTAGCTCACGGCTTCAGGCTGCACCTAAGTCCTGCTGAGGGCAGCCACACCCAGGGACGCCACGCCTGCTTGGCAGCAGGAAGTGAGGGGGACGGACGGCAGAACCTAGGCCAGCGTCCGCGTTCATCTTGCCACTGCCCTTGTGCAGTGCGTCCCGGCCGCCGCCCGCAGCTGTGCAGCGGGGATCTCGGGTCCAGGGGGTGCTGCTGCCCGGTAGTCTTGTCTGTTTCCAGCCTTCTCCTGCACTTGCAGCTGAATACATACTCAATTCTTGTCTCTCAGAAAAAAGACTAAAAATGTTCCAAAAATGCCTTTCTAGGAGAAATACTTGCTTGTTAAAAAAGATTAGTGTTAAAAGAAAAGCTGTTGGGCGTGGTGGCACACACCTGTAAACCTAGTACTCAGGAGGCTGAGGCAGGAGAATCGCTGTGAGTACAAGGCCAGCCTGGGCTACAAAATGAGTTCAAAGCCATCCTGAACTGCATAGTGAGACCCTGTCTCAAAAGACAGGAAAGAAAAAGAAAAGAAAAAAAGGCCAGGAAAAAATTTAAAGAAAAGAAAAAAGTAAGGAGACTAGGGGAGAAAAATACACGAAGAGGGGGGTGATGAAAGCCAGGAACCCTAAGGACTGGAACTCTGAAGGCAGAGGACAGAAGAGCCGAGGTCTCAGAGCACCTTCCTGGTGTCCCCTGCACCCGTCCCTTACTGATGGTTACGTAGCTTGGGGTGCACACCCGCCACCATCAGGACGTGGGCCCTTGGGCGCTGCTGCCCAGCGCGGGGACCCAGCTCCAGGCACTCAGCCCAGGCACGGCGGCCCGGGGCGGCCCTGGCGGTCCCTTCTCAGGACTCGGGGCACTAGAAATGTCTTCCAAGTCCACCTAAGGAAGCAGCCAGGGATAATGGGAAGACGGGGCTTCGGAGTACCTCAGGACACCCACGCCGGAGCAACCAGCTGCAGCTCTAGGGGTTCCTGGGGGGAAGGAGAGTGAGAGGATGAGAAAATGAAGAAGACACAAAGCTGGGGCCAGGGGGAGGCCTTACCCTCCTCATGGCGGAGAAGGAACTGCTCCACCCTGCAGCAGTTTATTTATACACTCAGGAGGAGGACAGTTCCAGCCCCGCTGCCTAGCAGCTCCTCTGCCTGGCTGGCCTGGGCCCCCGGCCTTCTGGGAGCTGGAGCAGCTTGTTTACTGGCCTGTTTGGGGCTGTCTGTGTTTTCAGGGCTCCCAGAGGCAGGTGGTGAGTGAAACAGGCATCTGCCCACCCTTGCCCCGGCTGGGAGGGCTTTGGGATCACTGCTGCGCCTCACCCATGGGCCGTGGTCCAGGGAAGCAGCTCCCATGTGGCAGGGGACACTGGTGCCGGCCCAGGAGGCTGCAGGTCCCAGCAGCTGACAGCCAGGTCCTGTCCCCGGCAGCAGCCTGGCAGGTCAGGGTCGGGATGCTGCGCCCTGGGCTGCACACGGCCTCCTCCTGCCCCGCAGCTGCCCTGGACGGCGGTGTGAGCGCTCCCTTCCCCTATGAGCAAACCCAGGCAGGGGACGGTGAATCGCACGCAGGCCTGCACTCCAGCTCCTCCCTGCCCTTTCAGGAGCGCCCTGCATCCCTGCTGGCACCTGGGACGTTGCTCTTGCTGCGGGCCAGGGAGTGAGCACGGAGTTCCAGCAGAGAGTGGGTGCCAAGTTGCGTGTTGAGAGCAGGTGTGTGGCGGGGACCAGGTGACAGTCCCCACCTGAGCAGTTGCCTCCAAGGAGCCAGGGCTCCACGACAGAGGGACACACAGGCCGGGGGCTCCCGGTGCATGCGACCTATCCTCACCCAGGACCAGAGTCCTGGAGCTCTGGGAACACGTGCCTGGCAGCTCAGAGCTCTGGCCTGTGGGAGGAAGAACACTGCCGTTTAGGCTCGGGCCGGGGGCGTCTGAA
>PVJX010028248.1:13184-24253 GCA_004027295.1 Dolichotis patagonum | reverse complement strand
GTACCTCAGGCATTGAGCAAACCAGCAGTAGCCTGTTGCCCTGGAAAGTTCCTGTGGTCTGGCAATCCAAGGCCACACAAGGACTGAGAAATAAGAAGCAATGGCATTTCCTGGGATCCGCGACATGTTCGAACTTAGGGAGCTCAGCCAATCAGCAATTAGTGTGACACCCATGTAAGTGACTATGGTGTAGCAAGCAGAGGACATCTCAGGGCAGGAAAATAAGAAGCAAGAGCATTTCCTGAGATCCGTGGCATGCTGGAACTTAGGAGGCTGAGCCAACAAGCAACTAGCCTGCCATACTGGTAAGTGACTGCTCTGGCAAACCGCAGCCACCCCAATGTGGGGAAATAAGAAGCAAGAGTGTCTCCTGAATTCTGCGCCATGTTGAAATATAGGGCACTGAGCAAACCAGCAGTAGTCTTCTGCCCTGGCAATCACTGTGGTCTGGAAAACCACGGCCACACAAGGATGGAGAAATAAGAAGCAATGGCATTTCCTGGGATCCACGCCATGCTGGAACTGAGGGCACTGAACCCACCAGCAACTAGGCTACCATCCTTTAAAGTGACTGTGGTCTGGCAATATATGGCCCACCTAGGGCAGGGACATAAGAAGCAAGAGCATTTCCTGAGATCCGTGCCATGCTGGAACTTAAGGCGATGAGCTGACCAGCAACTAAACTGCCACCCTGGTAAGTGACTGTGGTCTGCCAATCTGCAGCAATCACAGGTTGGGGAAAAAAGAAGCAAGTGTGTTTCCTGAGATCCACACAATGCTAGAACTTAGGGCGCTGAGACAAGCAGCAATTAGCCTGCCGCTCTGTTAAATGACTGTGGTCTAGAAAGCCCCACCCATGCAAGGGCCTGTCAATAAGAAGCAAGGGTTTTTGGTGAGATCTACGACATGCTTGAAGGTAGGGCACCCAACCAAGCAGAAACTAGCCTGCCCCCCTGGAATGTGACTGTGGTTTGCCAAGCCGCGGCCACCACAGGTTGGGGAAAAAAATGCAAGTGTGTTTCCTGAGGTTTGCACCATGCTGGAACTTAGGGCACTGAGCCATGCAGCAACTAGCCTGCTGCCCTGGTAAGTGACTGTGGTCTGGCAAGCCGTGGCCACCCCAGGGCGGTGAAATAAAAAGGAAGAGCATTTCCTGAGATGAGCACCATTCTGGAATTTTGGGAGCCAAGACAAGCAGCAACCAGCCTGCCACTGTGGTAAGTGACTGTGGTATGGCAAGCCAAGGACAATGCAGTGTGGAGATATAAGAAGCAAGAGCGTTCCTGAGATGCACGCCATTTTTGAACCTAGGACTCTGAGTCAACAAGCACTAGCATGCCGCCCTGTTAAGTGACTGTGTTCTAGCAATTCTCGACCACTCAAGGGCCTCTAAATAAGAAGCAAGAGTTTTTGTTGAGATCCTCAACATGCTTGAAGTTATGGTGCTGAGCCAAAAGCAACTAAACTGCTGCCTGGAATGTGACTGTCGTCTCGCAAGCAGCCTCCATCCCAGGTCCAGGAAAAATGAAACAAGAGCTTTTCCTGAGATCCGTGCCATGTTGGAACTTAGCGGGCGGAGTCAGCAAGTACTAGCCGCCACCCTAGTAAGAGATTGTGGTCTGGCAAGACACGGCCTGCCCAGCATGGTAAAATAAGAAGCATGAGAGTTTCCTGTGGTCCGAGCCGAACTGGAACTTATGGCACTGAGCCAACCAGCACAAACCTGCTGCCCTGGCAAGTGACTGTGGTCTGACAAGCTGCCTCCATCCCAGGGTGGGGAAATAAGAAGCATGAGCATTTTGTGAGATCCGTGCAATGCTGGAACTTAGGGCTTTGAGCCAACCAAGAGTAGCCTGCAATCCTGGTAAGTTACTGTGTTCTGACAAGACGCTAGGACCCCAGGGCCGGGAAATAAGAAGAAAAAGCATTTCCTGAGATCCACGCAATGCTGGAAATTAGGGCACTGAGAAAACCAGCAACTAGCATGTTGCCCTGGAAGTGACTGTGGTCTGGGAAGCCACGGCCACTGCAGCATGGAGAAATAAGAAGTAAGAGCATTCCTTCAAATGCCCACCATGTTGGAAGCTAGGCTGCTGATCTAACCAGCACTAGCCTGCCTCCCTGCCAAGAGACTGTGGTCTCTCAAGCCACGGCCACACCAGGGCAGGGAAATAAGAAGCAAGACAGTTCCTGAGATCCATGCCATGCTGGAACTTAAGGCACTGAGCCAACCAGCAGCAAGCCTACTGCCCTGGTAAGTGACTGTGGTCTGCCAAGCCATAGAAACCACAGGTTGGGGAAAAAAGAAGCAAGTGTGTTTCTTGAGATCCATGCCATGCTGCAACTTAGAGTGCTGAGACAAGCAGCAACTAGCCTGCTGCCCTGGTAAGTGACTGTGGTCTGCCAAACCGTGGCCATCCCCGGTTGGGGGAAAAAAACAAGTGTGTTTCCTGACATCTGCAACATGCTGGAATGTAGTGTGCTGAGCCAAGCAGCAACTACCATACCTTCCTGGTAAGTGACTGTTGTCTGCCAAGCTGTGGCCACCCCAGGGCAGGGAAATAAGAAGAAAGAGCATCTCCTGAGATCATCACCATCCTGGAATTTTGGGAGCCAATACAAGCAGCAACTAGCCTGCCACATTGGTAAGTGACTGTGGTCTGGGAAGCCACAGCCAATGCAGTGCGGAGATATAAGAAGCAAGAGCATTTCCTGAGATCCACACTATATTTGAACCTAGGACTTTGAGCCAACAAGCACTAGCCTGCTGCCCTGTTTAGTGACTGTGTTCTACCAAGCTGCGCCCATGCAAGGGCCAGTCAATAAGAAGCAAGAGTTTTTAGTGAGATCCTCAACATGCTTGAAGGTAGGGTGCCGAGCCAAAAGCACCTAGCCTACCCCCAGGAATGTGACTGTGGTCTGGCAATCAGCCTCCACCCCAGGTCCAGGAAAAATAAACAAAGAGCATTTTGTGAGATCCGCCCCATAGTGGAACTTAGGGGGCTGAGGCAGCAAGTACTAGTCTGCCACCCTAGTAAGGGATTATGGTCTGGCAAGCTGCGGCCTGCACAGGGTGGTAAAATAAGAAGCAAGAGAGTTTCCTGAGGTCCGAGCCATGCTGGAACTTAGGGCACTGAGCCAACCAGCACAAGCCTGCCACCTGGCTAGTGACTGTGGTCTGACAAGCCGCGTTCATTCCAGTGTAGGGAAATAAGAAGCATGAGACTTTCCTGAGGTCCATGCGATGCTGGAACTTAGGGTGCTGAGCCAACCAGGTGTAGCCTGCCAGACTGTTAAGTGACTGTGCTCTGGCAAGCAGCTGACACCCCAGGGCAGGGAAATAAGAAGAAAAAGCATTTCCTGAGATCCACGCAATGCTGGAAATTAGGGCACTGAGCAAACCAGCAACTAGCCTGTCGCCCTGGTAAGTGACTGTAGTCTGGGAAGCCACAGCCACTGCAGCACTGAGAAATAAGAAGCAAGAGCATTTCTTGAAATGCCCTCCATGTTGGAACCTAGGGCCCTGATCCAACAAGCACTAGCCTGCCAAGTGACTGTGGTCTCTCAAGCCACGGCCACACAAGGGCAGGGAAATAAGAAGCAAGACAGTTCCTGAGATCCGTGCCATGTTGGAACTCAGGGCACTGAGCCAACTAGCAACTACCCTGCCGCCCTGGTAAGTGAGTGTTGTCTAGCAATAGGTGGCCACAATAGGGAAGGGAAATAAGAAGCAAGAGGGTTTCCTGAGATGCTCGCCATGCTGGAACTTAGGGTGCTGAGCCAAACACAACCAGCCTGCCTCCCTGGTAAGTGACTGTGGTCTCCCAAGCCCCAGACACACCACGTTGGGGAAGTAAGGAGCAAGAGCATTTCCTGTGTTCCACACCATGTAGTAACTTAGGGCACCGAGCCAATCCACAACTAGTCTGCCGCCCATGTCAGTGACTGTTGTCTGGCAAGCCACGGCCACCCCAGGGTGGGGAAATAATATGTAAGAGCATTTCCTGAAATTCATGCAATGTTGGAACTTAGGGTGCCAAGCCAACCAGCAGCTAGCCTGCAGCCCAAGTAAGTGACAGACTTCTGGCAATCCGTGGCCACCCTAGGCCATGCAAATAAGAAGCAAGAGCGTTTCCAGTGATCCACACCATTTTGGCCTTAGGGCACCCAGCCAATCAGAAACTAGCTTTCCACTTGTTAACTGACCGTGGTCTGGCAAGCTGCATCCACACCCAGGTGGGGAAATAAGAAGCAAGAGGGTTTCCTCAGATTTGCACCATGCAGTAACTTAGGGCACAGAGCCAAGCAGCAACTAGCCTGTTGCCCTGGTATGTGACCGTGGTCTGGCAAGGCGCAGCCTTCCCAGGGTGGTGAAATAAGATATAAGAGCATTTCCTGAGATGCATGCTATGTTGGAACTTAGGTCCCAAGCCAACCAAGGACTAGTCAGCCTCCCCAGTAAGTGACCATTGTCTGGCAAGCCACGGCCACCTCAGGGCTGGGAAATAAGTACCAAGAGCCTTTCCTGAGATCTGCACCACATTGGAACCTTGGCCGATGAGCCAACCCTCAACTAGCCTGCCACACTGGTAAGTGACTGTGGTCTTGCAAGCTGTGGCTACCCCAGGGTGGGTAAATAAGTGGCAAGAGCATTTCCTAAGATCTGCGCCATGTAGGAAATTAGGGTGTTGAGCCCTCCAGCTACTAGCCTGATGTTCTGGTAAGTTACCATCTTCTGGCAAGCCGTGGCCACCCCAGAGTGGTGAAAAAAGATGCAACAGCATTTCCTGAGTTCCACATCCTATTGGATCTTAGAGCACTGAGCCAACCAGCAACTAGCCTGCAGACCTTGTAAGTGACCATGGTCTGGCAAGCAGCGGGCATCCCAGGGCAGCGAAATAAGATGCAAGAACATTTCCTGAGATCTGGGCCTGTTTGGAACTTAGCGCACCCAGCCAACCAGCAACTAGCCCTATACCCAGTAAGTGACCATGCTCTGAGAAGCCGCGGCCATCGAAGGGCGGGGAAATAAATTGCAGGAGCTTTTCCTGAGATCTGTGCCATGTTGGAACTTAGGGCAGTGAGCCAACCAGCAAGTAGCCTACCGTCCTGTTAAGTGACCATGATCTGGCAAGTCGCGGCCACGTCATGGCGAGGTAATAAGAAACAAGAGCATTTTGAGAGATACTCGCCATGTTGGAACTTAGGGGCTGATTCAAACAGTAAGTAACCTGCCTCCCTGGTAAATGACAATGGTATGGCAGGCCGCAGCCACCCCAGGGCAGGAAAATAAGAAGCAAGAGCGTTTCCTGAGTTCCACACCATGTAGGAAACTAGTGCACCAAGCCAATCAGCAACTAGTCTGCTGCCCAGGTCAGTGACCATTGTCTAGCAAGCCATGACCACCACAGACCAGGGAAATAATATGTAAGAGCATTTCCTGCGATTCCTACAATGTTGGAACTTAGGGTGCTGAGCCAACCAGCAACTAGCCTGCTGACCAAGTAAGTGACCAAATTCTGGCAATCAGCGGCCACCCCAGGGTGTGAATATAAGAAGCAAGAGGGTTTCCTGAGATCCACACCATAGGAACATAGGTCCCCGAGCCAACCAGCAACCAGCCTGCTTCTCTGGGAAGTGACCATCATCTGGCAAGCTGCGGTGAAGCCAGGGTGGTGAAATAGGAAGCAAGAGCATTTCCTGAGATCCGCGCCATGTTGGAAAATAGGGCACCAAGCCAAACAGCAAATAGGCTGCTGCCAAATTAAGTGATCGTGGTCTGGCAAACCTCTCCCAAACCAGGGTGGGGAAATAAGAATCAAGAGCATTTCCTGAGATCCGCACCTTGCTGGAACTTAGGGCGCTCAGCCAACCTGCAACCAGACTGCCGCCCTGGTAAGTGACTGTGGTCTTTCAAGCTGCAGCCACCACAGGGTGGGGAAATAAAGAGCAAGAGCATTTCCTGAGAACAGTGCCATGTTGGAACTTAGGGCGCTGATCCAACCTGGAACCAGCCTGCTGCCCCGGTAAGAGACTATGGTCTTGCAAGCCACGACAACCCCAGGGCAGGGAAAGAAGATACAAGAGTGTTTCCTGCGCACTGCACCATTTTATAACTTAGGGCACTGGGCCAACCAAAAATCAGCCTAACACCCTGGTAAGTGACTGTGTTCTGGCAAGCTGTGGCCATCCAAGGGTGGGTAAATAAGAAGTAAGATCTTTTAGTGGAATCTGTGCCCAGTTGGAACGTGGGGTGCTGATCCAACCAACACTAGCCTGCAGAGTAGGTAAGTGACTGTGGTCTGGCAAGCAGCAGCCATGCCATGCTGGGGAAATAAGGAGCAAGAGTTTCATGTGATCCATGCCATTTTGAAACCTAGGGTGCTGAACCAACCAGCAATAGCCTGCTGCCTGTTAAGTGACTGTGATCTGGCAAGCCAAATCTACCCCAGGGCAGGGAAATAAGAAGCAAGAGCATTTCCTGTGATCCACACCATTTTGCCCTTAGGGCACGCAGCCAATCAGAAACTAGCTTGCCACTTGGTAATTGACCGTGGTCTTGCAAGCTGCGGCCACACCCGTGTGGGGATATAAGAAGCAAGAGGGTTTCCTCAGATTTGTGCCATGCATGAACTTAGGGCGCTGAGCCAAGCAGCAGCTAGCCTGCCACACTTGTAAGTGACTGTGGTCTTGCAAGTCGCAGCCACCCCAGTGTGGGTAAATAAGTGGCAAGAGCATTTCCTGAGATCCACGCCATGTTGGAAATTAGGGTGTTGAGCCGTCCAGCAACTAGCCTGACGTCCTGGTAAGTTACCGGGTTCTGGCAAGCCATGGCCACCCAGAGCAGTGAAAACAGAAGCAACAGAATTTCCTGAGTTCCACATCCTATTGGAACTTAGAGTACCGAGCCAACCAGCAACTAGCCTGCAGCCCTTGTAAGTGACCGTGGTCTGGCAAGCAGCAGGCATCCCAGGGCAGTGAAATAAGAAGCAAGAGCATTTCCTGAGATCTGGGCCATTTTGGAAATTAGGGCGCCCATCTAACCAGCAACTATCACTCTGCCCGGTAAGTGACCGTGCTCTGAGAAGCTGCGGCAATCCAAGGGTGGGGAAATAAGTTGTAGGAGTGTTTCCTGAGATCCACACCATGTTGGAACTTAGGGCACCGAGGCAACCAGCAAGTGGCCTACCGTCCTGTTAAGTGACCGTGATCTGGCAAGTCTCGGCCACGCCAGGGTGAGTAAATAAGAAGCAAGAGCGTTTCGAGAGATATGCGCCATGTTGGAACCCAGGGGGTGAGTCAAACAGCAGCTAGCCTGCCTCCCTGTTAAATGAGCATGGTCTGGCAGGCCTCGGCCACTCCAGGGCAGGAAAATAAGAAGCAAGAGCATTTCCAGAGTTCCTCACCATGTATGAACTTAGTGCACCGAGCCAATCAGCAACTAGTCTGCCACCCAGGTCAGTGACCATTGTCTGGCAAGCCGTGGCCACCCTAGGCTGGGGAAATAAGACATAAGAGCATTTCCTGAGATTCCTGCAATGTTGGAACTTAGGGCACTAAGCCAACCTGCAACCAGCCTGCTGCCCTGGTAAGAGACTGTGGTCTTGCAAGCCATGACAACCCCAGGGCGGGTAAATAAGGAGCAAGAACGTTTCATGTGATCCATGCCATTTTGAAACCTAGGGAGCTGAGCCACCAGGCAATAGCCTGCCACATGTTAAGTGACTGTGGTCTGGCAAGCCAAAGCCTCCCTGGGGCAGGAAAATAAGAAGCAAGGGCATTTCCTGAGATCCGGGCCATACTGGAATTTAGGGTGCTGAGCCACCCAGCATCTATCCTACCACCCTGGTAAGTGACTGTGGTCTGGAAAGCCATGGGCACACCAGGGAAGGGAAATAAGAAGCAAGAGCCTTTCCAGACATCTGCGCCATCCTGGAACTTAGGGTGCTAAGCCACCCTGCAACTAGCCTGACGCCCTGGTAAGTGACTGTATTATGGCTAGCCACAGCCAACCCAACATGGGGAAATAAGAAACAAGAGTGTGTCCTGAGATCCCTGCCATGCTGAAACTTAGGGCACTGAGAGAACCAGCAACTTGCCTCCCACCCTGGTAAGTGAATGTAGTCTGGCAAGCCCCGGCCACCCCAGGGTGAGGAAATAAGTATCAAGAGCATTTCCTGAAATCCACGCCATGTTGGAATTTAGGGCGCTGAGCCAAACAGCAACTAGCCTGCCTCCCTGCTAAGTTACCGGGGTCTGGCAAGCTGTGGCCTGCCCAGGGCAGGGAAATAAGCAAGAGCGTTTCCTGATATCTGCGCCATTTTGGAACTTAGGGCATCGAACCAACCAGCAACTAGCCTGCTGCCTGGTAAGTGACTGGGTCCTGGCAAGACGAGGCCACCACAGTGCAGGGAAATAAGATATAAGAGCATTTCCTGAGATTCGTGCAATGTTGGAACTTAGGGTGCCAAGCCAACCAACAGCTAGCCTGTGGCCCAAGTAAGTGACAGACATTTGGCAATCCGTGGCCACCCCAGGCCGTGCAAATAAGAAGCAAGAGCATTTCCAGTGATCCATGCCATTTTGCACTTAGGGCACCCAGCCAATCAGCAACTAGCTTGCCACTTGGTATGTGACCATGGTCTGGCAAGCTGCGGCCACACCGTGGTGAGGAAATAAGAAGAAAAGAGTTTCCTGAGATTTGTGGCATGTTGGAACTTAGGGTGCCGAGCCAAGCAGCAACCTGCCTATCGCCCTGGTATGTGACCGTGGTCTGGCAAGCCGTAGCCTTTTGAGCGTAGTGAAATAAGATGCAAGAGCATTTCCTGAGATGTGTTTCATGTTGGAAATTAGGCCCCAAATGCACCAGCGACTAGTCTGACTAACCAGTAAGTGACCATAGTTTGGCAAGCCATGGCCACCCTAGGGCAGGGAAATAAGTAGCAAGAGCATTTCCTGAGATCTGCGCCATGTTGAAACCTTGGTCGTCAAGCCAACCAGCAACTAGCCTGCCACACTGGTAAGTGACTGTGGTCTTGCAAGCCGCGGCCACCCCAGGGCGGGTAAATAACTGGCAAGAGCATTTCCTGAGATCCATGCCATGTTGGAAATTAGGGTGTTGAGCCGTCCAGCAACTAGCCTGATGTCCTGGTAAGTTACCATGTACTGGAAAGCCGTGGCAACTCCAGAGCAGCGAAAAAAGAAGCAACAGCATTTCCTGAGATCCGCATCATGTTGGAACTTAGAGCGCTGAGCCAACCAACAACTAGCCTGCAGCCCATGTAGGTAACCGTGGTCTGGCAAGCAACAGCCATCCCAGGGCAGCAAAATAAGAAGCAAGAGCGTTTCCTGAGATTTGGGCCATTTTGGAACTTAGGGCACCCAGCAAAGCAGCAACAAGCCCTCTGCCCGGTAAGAGACCGTGTTCTGACAAGCTGCAGCCATCGAAGGGCGGGGAAATAAGTTGCAGGAGCATTTCCTGAGATCTGTGCCATGTTGGAACTTAGGGCACCAAGCCAACCAGCAAGTAGCTTACCGTCCTGTTAAGTGACCATGTTCTGGCAAGTCGCGGCCACGCCAGGGTGAGGAAATAAGAAGCAAGAGGGTTTCATGAGATATGCGCCATGTTGGAACTTAGGGCATGAGTCAAACAGCAGCTAGCCTGCCTCCCTGGTAAATGATCATGGTCTGGCAGGCCTTGGCCACCCCAGGGCAGGAAAATAAGAAGCAAGAGCGTTTCCTGAGTTCTGCACCATGTACGAACTTAGTGCACCGAGCCAATCAGCAACTAGTATGCCACCCAGGTCATTGACTGTTGTCTGGCAAGCCGCAGCCACCCCAGGCCGGGGAAATAAGACATAAGAGCATTTCCTGAGATTCCTGCAATGTTGGAACTTAGGGTGCCGAGCCAACCAGCAACTAGCCTGCTGCCCAAGTAAGTGACCGAATTCTGGCAATCAGCGGCCACCCCAGGGCACAAATACAAGAAGCAAGAGCATTTCCTGAGATCCACGCCATAGGAACTTAGGTCGCCGAGTCAACCAGCAACTAGCCTGCCTCTCTGGGAAGTGACCGTCATCTGGCAAGACGTGGTGAACCCAGGGTGGGGAAATAGGAATCAAGAGCATTTCCTGAGATCTGTACCATGTTGGAAAATAGGGCACTGAGCCAAACAGCAAATAGCCTGCTGCTGAAGTAAATGACCATGGTCTGGCAAACCTCTCCCAAACCAGGGTGGGGAAATAAGAATCAAGAGCATTTCCTGAGATCTGCACCTTGCTGGAACTTAGGGCGCTCAGCCAACCTGCAACCAGACTGCTGCCCTGGTAAGTGACTGTGGTCTTTCAAGCTGCAGCCACCCCAGCATGGGGAAATAAGGAGCAAGAGCATTTCCTGAGAACAGTGCCATGTTGGAACTTAGGGCACTAAGCCAACCTGCAACCAGCCTGCTGCCTGGGTAAGAGACTGTGGTCTTGCAAGCCACGACAACCCCAGGGCAGGTAAATAAGGAGCAAGAACGTTTCATGTGATCTGTGCCATTTTGAAACCTAGGGCGCTGAGCCAACCAGCAATAGCCTGCCACATGTTAAGTGACTGTGGTCTGGCAAGCCAAAGCCACCTCAGGGCAGGGAAATAAGAAGCAAGGGCATTTCCTGAGATCTGGGCCATACTGGAATTTAGGGTGCTGAGCCACCCAGCATCTATCCTACCACCCTGGTAAGTGACTGTGGTCTGGAAAGCCACGGGCACACCAGGGAAGGGAAATAAGAAGCAAGAGCCTTTCCAGACATCTGCGCCATCCTGGAACTTAGGGTGCTGAGCCACCCTGCAACTAGCCTGACACCCTGGTAAGTGACTGTGTTATGGCTAGCCACAGCCAACCCGGGGTGGGGAAATAAGAAACAAGAGTGTGTCCTGAGATCCGTGCCATGCTGGATGTTAGGGCACTGAGAGAACCAGCAACTAGCCTCCCGCCCTGGTAAGTGAATGTTGTCTGGCAAGCTCCGGCCACTCCGGGGGGGGGGATAAGTATCACGAGCATTTCTTGAAATCCATGCCATGTTGGAATT
>PVJX010028247.1:0-24050 GCA_004027295.1 Dolichotis patagonum | reverse complement strand
TTCAGGGGCTTAAAGCACTACAGGTAAGTCTCACATTGGTGTCACAGTCCAATGCAGTTCAGCAGGAAGGCTGTGTTCCAACAGCCATTCAAAAACCAGGCTCCTTCCACATGGTGACTCTGTATCTTGTAGCTCATTGGAGTTTTGTAATGGACCAGTAGTGAAAGAAAAGTAGCTTGGAGGATTACACAGGAGATTGGGGGAACCAGGTTCAGGGGTAGCACACAGCATAGCCACCATATTTCACCAGCCAAAAATCTGTCCTATACTTTAGCCCAGTTGACGGTGAAGTTAGGAATTCTGTTTGGCTGTGGAACTGGAAGGAAAAGGAGATGAGGTTTGGTGAGAAACAGTAACATCTCTGCCACATTTCCTAAACTGATGTTTTCGTCCTCCACCCCCACTACACACACACAAAACAAAGTTCCAAAAGTATCTTGAGTAGTGGCAATACAATCTGAGTAAATTACTGAGCTGTTTACTACCTAGAAGGAAAAGTGTAACTGGAAAGTATATTCTGCTTTATATCTTATACTGGTTTTACATTTTATTCACATCGCCTAAGTGGCTCCTTTTAGATGTAATAAACAAGTTTAAGGTTTGTTCTCCTTAGTCTGCCACTTATTTTCATAGGGTTATTACTAAAAAATGGAAAAGCTGAAAGGGAGTCCCAGAATGGAATTAGATGCTACACAACAAAACCACCAACTTTTGGGAGAAAAAAGCATTAGCACAGCTTTGAAAGAAAGTAAGTCTCTCTAAGTGTACATATACCAGACTTTAGTGTTCAAGTAAGGCTAACCCTTTGATTTTCTCCTAGACACTACCCTAACCCAGCCTCAAATCCCCCTGCCAAACAACATAAGAGGAGATAATTAAGACAGGTCTTTATTTTGATGAAAGAGATTATTATCCCCTTTCTTCTACTCCAAGTCTCTTAGGGCCATAGATGAGCTAGTAAGATAGTAAAGGACATTATCTACAAAAATTAAATAAATAAAAGCACTCAATTTGCTGTTTTTGTTCCAGACTCTACAAAATCACACAAGTACACAAAGAGTGGATAGTTCTTTCTTTAATTGCCTCAATTGTATTTGTTTCAGATGAGTAACTCTTATCACTTATGTCTAGGCTCAAGCAATTTTCAGAGAAACTCTGAGGCCACAGATAAACAAGTGATCTTTCATAATTTCCACACACGCAGGAAAAAAACCAAAATAATCAAATAAACATTTTAAACATTTCCTCAGGACTGGTGGTACATTCCCAGCAAAGATGCTAGTCTTGCCTTTTTTCTTGACATTACTTTGACCAGTGACTTCACCTAGACTCCGTATCATATATAAAACTAATCCCGTTTGACTCCATCTGTGTCTTAGTGTTGTAGTAATTGCAAGTACCAGAAGTGAGCATGGCCAAATTTTCTCACTGATCAGTACCACATACATATTCAGGTTTCCCCAATGCATAGAAAAAAATCTGTGTGAACAAAACTGGCTACTGGTTCCAGGATTCATAATTGTCAGTATTTGTTGCTTATATTTTTGACTAGACCATTTAGGGTTGAGAGTTATAGCTCAGAAAGACTGAGGTCCTAAACAGTTTCACTGAGCTGAAGTGTATGTGTCACCTGTTAGTTCCTTTGGAAGTCTCTGTGGACAGAATCTTGTTTCCTTATTTTTTTCATCTTCTAGTGGTTGTAGCCCTTTGCTTCTAACCCCTTCCCCCATCTTCAAAGCATATCACCCCAAATCCTGCTTCCATCTTATTACTGTTCTGCCATCTTCTGTAGTCAAATCTCCTTTCTCCCTTCTTGTAAGGACCCTGCAATACCTGGATAATCCAGGATAGTATCCACATTTCAAGATTCTTAACTGTAATCACATCACAAATCTCTTTTACTATGTGTAGTAACATTTACAGATTCTAACAATTAGGACATAGACACTTTCGGGGTCCCTGATTCCATCTAACACAGCTGGATGTGTTCCACAAAGAGCTCAATCCATGTTACCTGGGACTATAGTTTTTTCCAGACTCTTCTGAGAAGTTGCTGTCTCAAAAATGTAAACTTCTCATAATTCTTTCCCCTCTTTTTTCAGTACGTATTGCAGTATCTCTTTGCAAAGTAAGTTTTATGTATGTGAATATCTTGGTCACTTCTTGTCTTTTGTTCAAAGTGCAGAATATATTTAAAGTTAACATGCAACTTTATAACAAGATCTCTTTCAGAAGAAATAAAAATAGTGAAATAATTTTAAAAATACTCAGTGTAAAAATTTAAGAGAAAGGAGAAGAGGATGGGAAAAAAATGTCCTAAAGATGACAAGGTGACAGGATTCCATGGGGCTTGTGACTGGGGAGGAACTGGCCCTAATCCTGGCAGAGGGTCCTGGAAGTAATAGCCCTTCCGAGAGAAATGACTACATGGAACCCAGGGTTCAGAAGCTAAACAGACCAAACAGATACAGGTCAATGTATCCCATCTTGAAAAAACCTAGACCCACTGCAGGGATTGGTTGGTGGGTATATGTGTGTTTGTCTTCTTAATTATCAAAATATGTTGCAAGTAACTAAAAAAGTAGTCTCAATATGTACAATTCAGTTGTTTTTAGTACATACACAAGTTATTTCACGATAATCGTCGCTAATTATCACTAGCAGAATATTTTCATAATTCTGAAAAGAAATCTCATACCCATCAGCAATCACTATTTTCCCCAGTCCCAAGCAATCAGTAATACAACTTTTGATCTAGAGTCTTGCCTATCTGGATAAATAGAATTATATAACACGTAACTTTTTATGTCTGACTTCTTATAGTGTAAATGTTTTCAAATTTCACGTTGCGCCATATATCACTACTTCATTCATTTTTATATCTAAATAATGTTCTATTGTATGTATAAACCACATTTTCTTTGTCCATTTATCAAACTGCTGGGCAAATGGATTGTTTCTACTTTTTTGATAGTATGAATGATGATCCCATAAATGTTTGTGCATGAGATTTTTGCATGGATGTGTATTTTTAACTCTCTCAGATATACATATTGAATTGCTAGGTCATAAGGTAGCTCTATGGTTTAAGTTTTTAGGAACTGTCATACTGTTTTCCAAAGTGAGTGCAACACTGTACAGTAGTAACCAGCAAAGCTCAAATGTTCCAATGTCCATATGTGTCTCAAACACTTGCTGTTTTTTTTCTCATAGACCACCTCAAAGATTTGCACTATGTAAAATTCTATATTCTTTTCATAACCCTGCAAGGAAAAGAATGCTATAATAATAACAGACTGAATTCTCTATTATTTGGCAGGGATGACTAAAGTCTGATCAAATCTGGTTATAAGAAAAAGCAGAAATTAGGTATTTCTTCTATATCTATAGTAAAAACACATTTCTTGTTTGGTTTGCTTTCCCTGTGTGTTATGATAATTCTAATGTAGCACTTCTCAAACTTTTTTCAAGTTGTGCAATGCGCAGAAATCAACGCATAGCCCGTGATGGTGAAACAGTCTGTTAATGGATGAACATAAAACCAAGGGTTCTGTCTTCCCTCGCTCACCCTCAGACTCTTTCAAACCCCTAGAGGCTAAGCACATCAGAGTCACAGCCATACTTCTCATCCATCCTGGAATGCCATTTGGAAAGTTACATTCTTATTTTGACCTCAGAAGGGCAAAAGCAACAGGGAATGAGGAAGACATGATACAGGAGAAGACCTACCTAAGCTATGGTAACTTGTCTGGTCACAGGGCTTGTTTTCAGAGGAGCTAATAGTTGGTATGCCTAGTATGATGGAAAGAGTATAGACCAAAATTACAGTGAGTAAAGATAGAGGTAGTGTAGCAGGCAACTGAGTTAGTCAGAAACATTGTAGGCAGTGAGGTAGGATTGGGTCCTCCATAGAGCCAGTGCCGACGCCTGGAAACCGCGGAGGAAGCTGACGCCTCCTGCTGCAGACCAGGCCTCAAGACAAAAGACCACACAAATGCACCCATATCCTGAGGATTGATACCCTAAATAGTTCCCATCCCCCTAGGAAAGAGTCACTACTCTGTAAGAATGCCCCTTTTCTACGTGACTGGCTTCCCCATTTGTCCCTAATGTAATCAATTTTACCTGAACTATTGATCTTATTGGCTAACTATAGTTATGTCCCACCTTATGCCCATCTGCCTTGTGAGTTCCCAGTCTTCCCCCATCTTGAACCCATGGTTTTACTCTATAAAAGTCCCTGGAAAAGACAGATCTTGGGCAACCTGCTCGGGACCCCCTTCTGTCTCTCTCAGACAGAAGTTTTCTCTCAATAAATATATTCTACTCTCCACCTCTGTTGTTCCTAAAATTCATTCTTCGGTTTTAGAGAACACAAGCTCATAGATATAGTAGGTCGGGAGGTTCATTCTCCTATATCAGTATTAGATCAGAGCTGTGTAGCAAGTCTGGATTGTTTTTCTAGATTAGCATGAGTACATACCTAGCTCCTAGAAGCATGGGAATAAGGCTCATTCATCTATTAGGAAGAGGGCAGCTGGATAGTGCAAAAAAAATATCTTGACCTCAGCCAGAAGGTGCTGGGATGAGGAAAGGTGGGTACAGGGGCAGTTCTTCAGGTGATATGATCCTGATGAAATGGCTCCAGATATTACCCTTAGACCCCTGGATACTGAGAAGAAAGAACAATTTGAGTTTCTGTTGCCATCACAAGAAGTTCCTAAGGTGCCTTTAAGTGGTTCATATAGGTGAGGAGATCAGCATTAATGCCAGAGCCTGAACAGACCTGCACATAGTATAGGTAACCCCTGAGTATCATGCCCAGATGGTCTGCAGCAGCTCTAGCAGTCCCTCTCCAATTGATCTGGACACTATGTAACCATCTCATTTATTTTACTAACCCAAATAACCCCTACATACATTGAAAATTCTTGCTTTTTTTGGTTGTCTTGACTTTGAAAATCAAAGTGTAGAAATTTATTAAAATTATATTTACAACTATATCTCACTTTGTAGAGTAAATACATTCTCCCAAACTAGAAGCATGTTACAATATTTAAATGTTAATATTAAGTATTTGTCATTTAAGTTTACTTCTCTGGGGACCTCATTATGACTTCTGCAATAATATTTTTTTCCTTTTATAAACTAAATAAGAAAACATTGTGTTTATTTCAAATAAATGTGTATACGCATACATGCTCAGTTGACTATAGCATGTATGTCCTTCTGTCCTTCTGCTCTCCATGTCAAATTATCAACTTTGAGGGTCTCTTTTTTAATCTTTTTTCTAGCTTTGTGTCATTCACTAATGGACACTTACAGAGCCCACTTGAAAACTTTGTATTAGGCTTCATTTTCACAAGCAAGTTGATGTTCTATCCTTGGTCTTTAAGTATGGTCAGCTGAACAGTGGTTGTCTTATTCTACCAGAATGAGTGGCTTAAGTGCTGGCTTGGTAAGGTTCATCTGGGATCTAAGACCCGCAGGTACTACTTAGGAGTTTCTTATAAGGAAGAGAGGAGAAAGAAAAGCTACAAATCATTTTGTACACTAAAAATTCAGATCTCACAAACCCACAATGCTAGTCTTGACACTAGCACCGACCTTATATGCATGCCAGGAGCTATGACTCATTTTATCTCTTTCTCACTAATATCTTGGTTTTCTGTTCTATCTCACACCTATTATTCATACACTATTTCTTAGCCTCACATCTTCTGCCAGTTTATGTCTCTATATATTTTTCCATGCCAGTTTTCTCTCTTTCTTGTTATGTTGGACACTAACGTGTAGAGAGCCCATGAGGTAAACTTCTTTAGGGCTGTCTCTTAGGCCACTAGCCAACCTGTAGATGGCTGACTTTTGCCTTGAAAATCTAACCCTAGTCCAGTCATTCTGCTTGTCTTGGCAGGATTCCATGGTAAATGCAATCATGGAAACCATTATACAGGGAGTTACCTGCTTCAGTTCCTTGTCTTTTTCTCTAAAGTGAATAATGGACATCTAGCCTAATACCTACTCTGTGCCTTAAATTTGGAACCTGCATAAAAAGTGAAAACTGACTCTTTATGACATGTATGCAATGCTAGCATGTGATATAACTTTGGGTTAAGTGTTGATTCCCTGAAACTCCATATTTATTTTACTGATCCCATAATTTATGGAACTAAAATCTTAGACTTTTATACATTTCAATGTATGTTTCTTTCTGCCTGTTTTTCTGAAAGTCCCATTTTCACTTCTGTTTCTTTGATAAATGGAATCTTATAAAAATGGCCTAAAAAGGAATACAGGAATGCTTTGTGTATGCTTTAAAAAAACTTTAATATGTTAAGTGACCCTTCCTGCTGCAGAGGAAATGATTTGGATTTCATTTTCTGCCCACTTGGTGGTCTAAGGAACTCCTTTGACTGCATTATTTCCTCTAAAGGACTTTCTTCTATCTCTTTCATGTATAAATTCAGTTAAAAAGAAGTAAAAAATATATTTTTTCAGCCAAATTTAAAATGTCCAATTCTTTGGTTTAAATGAAACATAATTTTACCAGAAATACTTACAATGAAGATGCTACACATAAGAAAGGCTGCAAAACTATTAGGCAGGCAAAAATGGACTCCTTATAGCCATGTTTCTTTTCTATCAGGAACATTAGCAAAACAACTGACAAGATTTGTACTGAGTTTGGCATTTTTGTTGAAAACAGATATTTGGCTGAATGAATTTGAGAAAATTTAAGTGGCATTACCTGGAACCCCATTACCTTCAGTAAATAGGAAAATTTCAACTAAAGTACATTAGAGAAAGAGAAAGAGGCAATATGCACAGGGTATCTGTTAAAGCATAGATATTCCCACACCACATTCTAGATAAACCAAAGAAATAAAGACAAATTTTACATTACATATCAAAATTTCATTTTTTCACTTCCACTTTTTTATGTTAGTCATATCACTATGATGCCACCAAGTTGGTGTAGAGGAAATAGATGTGTTTTCCCTAAAAAGCACGTGTATAGTGTTGCTCAGATTACACTTGAAGGTGACATATTGTAAAACTAACTCTTTCACCATGTTAAAGTTTTTGGTTCCTGTGTCTCATGCCAGGCTCTAATAAAAGTGTTTCCAAGTTGATATAATCAAGAAAGGACATATGACACATTAAATGACATTGTTAATTATCCAGTATGCTTACAGCTGAAGGACAAAAACAAGTCAAACTCATCTCTATTGTAGACAGCATTTGACACATCCCCATAACATGTCTACCATGGTTGATCATACATCCCTTTCTTGCTGCTCTTCCCTTCTCCCTCTCCCTTTCCCTCTGCCTCTCTCTTCCCTCTTTTCCTCTCTGTCTCTCCCATCTTTTCCTTCTTTTTCCTTCCCTCTTTATCTCCCTCCATCTCTCCTTGAATTAGTTTGGTTTAGGTTTGGGCCATTAATGCTTTTCACTTGCCCAATGGGATAAACGACTTGGACAATAGTTGAAATATTACCTAGGATCTTGAGCAAAACTTTTCCTATAATTATTCAACTTTCTTTTTACAGAAGAAATTGGAAGCTGAAAGGATAATCATCCAGTTTAAATTTCCCAAAATTATTTGACTTCAGGTCACTTTTTAAAATTTAATAAACATCTAGTGAAGTATCCATTAAAGACATGCAGTTTTTCTATTATGAAATATTTATTAAAATTATAATCCAGGGATAAAAAGTATAAGCTATCAAAGATAACAAGAACACAAGTAATGCTAATCATGGACAAAAGATAACTTTTTATGAGGATGGAAAATAGATGTGCGGTGATGAATAAATTGACAAAGTGCAGAAAACTAATTGCTAAGTGTCTAAAAATGATATGAAAAGGAGAAGCAAGAACATACAGACTTCTTGGCCAGTCCCAGAGAGTAGAGATTTCATGTATCCTGAAAAACTGAAGAGAAGACTGAGGAAATTTGTTCTGAATAAGGAACAGTTAAACCTACTCCTATATCTGTTAGATTGTGGTGGGTACTACAACTCAATCCTGGTAAAGAAGGCAAACACATTCTTTGAAGAAACTGAACCAGTGGCATACTTGGAGTTCTGGATACCAAACATGAACATGGAGTGGAGGCGTTACAATAGATTAAAAGTAGGGGGAAGAAGTGAAAGCAGACATATTTAATAAGAGCAGTGCCAGTCTCATTGGTCCGTTCAACCACCAAAAGCCTTTTAGTAAGAATTTTCCTTAAGTGCTCTAAAGGATATAACTGCATGTATGTGTAAGTGTGTAAGATAGATGACCACATTACTGCTTTTGTTACACTGTTGAGCAGAACTGTTAACAGTCTCACTGTTTGAATGTGTACTTTGTATGCTTTAATTTTGTGACTTGAACAACTATTTCCAATGATGAGTGTATGTAACATATCAAGTGGCGATTTCTTAGTGTTTTTGTTTTTGTCTTTTTTTGTTTGTTTGTTTTGTTCTTTTATTTTTTCCCCCTTTGGAATTCTGTATTGTTGCTACCATTTTTTCTGGTTTGTCTGTTTTTTTTCTCTTTAAATAAAATTTTTTTAAAAAAGGAATTTTTCTTTCCTTTTAACCCTAAACAGCAGCACAGAGCACTTCTCAATAGAGTTATCCAAGTGTTCCAGATTTTAAAAGTCCTTAAATCTGACATCTAGACAGTTACACAATGAGATGGTACAGATGGATCACTTTATCATGAAATTCATTTGACAAAGTTCACTTGTGAAAACAGAATTTATAATATGCTTTCTCTTTTGAATATGAATGTACAAGGCTAGAGAACGTGTCAGATGATACATTAGAAATGCATCTAGTAAAAGAAATAGAACAATAGGAAAAAGTGAAAGAAACAGTCAATATAGTTAGCAGAATAAATAACTAAAAAGAACTATTTTTAATATTCTAAAAGCCCCCTTCCCATGAGCCAGCTAGTGCACAGGCTGGGAGGTAAGAAGACGTGCCCCCCCCCTCACCCCCACCCCACATAGGCAGCTGGCTGATTTGGAGGAGCACAGGCTGGGATGATAGTGACTGAGGTACAAAAACAATTTAATGCTTGTATTGATTGATTGTCTTTGCAGGCCCGGGGCTTGTAGTTTGAGCATCTACTAGGAGGATGGCAGTATACAATATAGCAAATATGGAGAATTCCCTTCTGTCATTTTTGAAATCTAATATTGTTCTTGCTGTTTTGTTTCATTTCATTTTATTGTTTTGTTTTATTCCCTTCAAAATTAAAAACAAATATTCTAAAAGCTATCAGAAAAGATGTGGCAGTCTTGGTAAAAACAAAATATATACATAAAAATATTTGTAATGTTAAAATATGTCAGCATAAATATAAATTCTATAGAATAAGAAGTAAACAGTTTGGTTCTTTTTCAGAAAGAAGACCACATGCACGTTGTAAAAGTGGAGAGATGGTAAAATTAACAGAATAGTTTAGAATGTCCACAATCTAAATAAAATTTCCAAAGAGAGGACAAAGTAGAAATTAAAGATAATATCATCAAATGAAACTACATTAAAACTTTTTCTAACAAAAGGACTTGAGTCAACAGTTTGAATACCAAATGCACAGTACAGAGCAGGAGGAAAAAAATCTATAGGGGATAAAGAGAGACTTTAAAGGCTTCTAGAAAAGAAAGACTTTTATAATTAAAGGATCAGAAATTGGAATAATATTGGACAAGTCAACATAAGAAGCTCAGAAAATTGTGTAATACATTTAAATTTCTGATTTAAAAATTGTATCTAATTTATAATTTTATACCTACCCAAACTATCAAGTGTGAGGTGTAACATAAAAATATAACATTCAAAGTCTCAAACATTTACCTCTCATATGCCAGTTTTTAGAAAACTCAGGAAGAAAAAAAAAGCCATCTAAGTGAAGAAGAAACCCAAGAAAGAATAAAACATGTAGTGCAAGAAAAAAGGGTTTCAATAAAAGAGGGAAAATAGAAAGTCCCAGTTTGAAATGCCTGTATGAGGCTAGCAAGTCTACTAGTAAGCCCTAGAACAAGAGGAATGTCTTTAATTATGTAACTCATATATCATATGATATGTCTGGCACAAATATCTGTGTGAAAATTAGAATTATTTATAAATACAAGAAAAATACAACAAATCTGGCAAATTATGCAAACAAAGGCATTAATTCCATAAAATAAATAAGTTTTGTAAGTAAATGCAGTACATCATATGACTCAGCTGTAACTACTTATTTAGTCATATTAATGTAAATATCAAGTGCATGATTTTTATTTTTTAAATTGTGATGAAATTATGCTGAAAGTAAAAGTGACGAGTGAGTTTGGTATGGCCAGTAGCCTAAGGGAATTAGATCACCTTTACAAACAAAACCAAGAGATAATAAAGGAGATTTTACAAAATTATGAAAAAAGAATTTAAGTATATTATCTGGAAATATAGATACAAGTAACAAGAGAAACACTCAGTTAAAATAGTTTTAAGTAGTAGCTTCTAGAAAAAGTGCTGAAGGATGGGGAAGAGTAGCTGCTCTTCTCAGTGGAAAGCAGAGGTCAGTAAACCATACCTATAGGTCAAATTCAGCAGGCTGCTTGTTGTATACATAGTATCTTACTGAAATATAGTCACACCAGCTCACTTATGAATTATCTGTGGCTGCTTTTGTGCTGTAAGTAGTTGCTACAATGGCAGAGTTGAGCAGTTGAGATAGAGAATGCCTGGACTAGAATTTATCGTATTTACTTCCTTTCCCTCAACAGAAGCAATTTACCAATCTCTGGTCTAGACCAGTGGTTCTCAAGCTGTGACTGCCTCAGAACCCTCTGGAGGGCTTGTTAGAACACACTTTGTGGGGCTCACCTCAGAGTTTCTGATTCACTGGTTCTCTTTGTTGGGTCCCAGAAAATTTGGCATTTTAATAAATATGCATGTGATGCCAATACTGCCAGCTCAAGGGCCCACTTTGAGAACCATCAATCTGAAAAAATTGTTTTTAAAAATCATAGGTAAGTAGTATGTTTGTAAAATAAAAATTTAAAAGTGGAGAAGTATAAGGTAGGAAGTGTGCACACAACTTTATGCTAAGATCAATATAAAAACAATCTCTAATGAAGTCAGTGTAACGAGAAATTTCTATAATGTTATAAAACAACTTTTCAATGCAACAAAACACTAAACTGTAGAAAGCACAGTTTTATTAAAGACATTATAGATAAAGGCATTAATATTATGATTACCCAGACCCTGCTCCCAAATGAAGATATATCATCCATATGGTTAGTGAGTAGATCTATCATGCTGCCTCCTGTCTGGTACTGCCTTGATCAAAGACAGATTATTGCATAATCATATCAATATGCAAACAATTGTTTAAAAATCCTTTTTTTTCCTTCTAAACCAGTATTTTTCTTTTCTTTTTTTCTCAGCTAGTATATTGTAAAATTTGTGTCCTGGACACATCAGTTTGAGAAACTTGATTGAAATCCTATTCCTCCTCACCTGATCCCTTTTTCAGATAGTGAAATTGATACCAGAGCAACTCATGGGTGGTAGATCTAAGACCTCCAGACCTGATCCCACTTCCTTCCCATCTTCCACCCAGCTCCTGTTTGCTTTGCCTCAGGTGGTGAAGGAAAAAAAAAACCCAAATGAGCCCAGACTGAAATCAGGCATGAAGAAAAAAGAGCCCTGCTAACACCAATAACCATCTTTGTTTCTAAAAGCCTGAAACAAAGGAAATTCTCTGCTTCCAGGAATAGCTTTAATCAGTCACATATGTGAGCACAGACCCAGTGACTTCTCTGACGATTTTCTACCAACAGGATTTTCTCAACACATTGATTTTTTTCTTTGCCTATTATCAGCATAAGTAGTTTTTTGTTGTTTTAATTTTATTTTTTTAAGATCCCAGGCATGATACCAAACCTTTCAACTAAGCAAGCAAGATGCTTTGATTTGAAAGCAAAGAGAAGTGAAGGATTATTGAGAATAGAAATAGTCCCTGGCTGGTAAAAAAACAAACAAACAGCTTTAAAAATCTGAGAATTGTGCCCTGCGGGGGTGGGTTTGCTGAATTGTCAGCTCCACCAGTTAATGAGGTAGTTTGTCAAGTGGAGATAGAAAAGACCATTTATAACAATGCTGGCTTTGTGTGTGATTTAAAAATCAAATTGAGTGGAAATGCAGTATATACTAAATGACATTGTTTATTTTCTAATTAATTTGCTACAAACCACAAAATAAAAGTATTAAAGATGTTGAATGTTGTATGCTTTTAGGAAAAAAAGCACCAAAAGCACTTACCTCTGAGATAAAACAAATACACAATCCATTAACTTTCTATCAGAGAAATGAGTTATGGTTTGAAAGTTTGGAAAGGGCATTGGTATTTTGGGTGGAACATCACTTTTGGAGTTACTGTATTACATAAGTCCACTGGGAACATGATCTCCTTTGTGAGGTTCAGTGGAGTTACAAGGAGTTTTGGGACCACATGGACACAATTGAAAGTGTTAATTTTTAATACTGATAGACCAGAGATTCACACCATTGGGCCAATGTCATTAAGTGAGGACAGAAGCTAATATCACAAGTGCTTGTGAAGTTTTTCTTCTGTAGGCTACAAGGATCACATAGACATGTGAATATATAAATAAGCCCAGTTCTGTGCGAGGAAGAAGTGCAGATGGTGAAGGATTCAGACCTAGGGTCAAATTCAGACTCAGCCACAGGCTGTCTCTATGACATCGAAGGAAAGCTGTTGAAACTCACTGAAGCATAGTTTTCTCTTCTGGAACATAAAAATGATAAGAGCTGACCTATAAGACTATTTAAAGGGCTAGAACTTAGAGTTTGTAAGTAATGTGCCTGACAACTAGTAAATAATAATAGAACTTTTTATTGATTAAACTATTTTAGGGGTATCATAACCAAAGTGGCTCATTGAACAAACTGAGGAGTCAGTAAGCCTTAAAGGGCTAGTGTTATTATTTTACTCATATCCCAACTTTGCTTCTTTACTTCTCTGAAATATGTTTTACTTCTTTTCATGGGATTGCTGTAAAGGGATTTCCTCTCTGCTCCAAAGCCCTTTTTCTCTTCCAGCAAGCTTTTCTTAGAAGTATAGCATTGAGTGAGACAATGAGTATATTAATAACAAAATTTTTACCTAATGTTTATACCAGACATTATTCTTCTGTAATATTATCTGATTAAATTCTCACAGTAATCATGTGAAGTAAATTGTCTAATGAACCCTATTTTACAGAAAAAAAATGTGATCGGTTGAGAGGCGAGATAATTTCCAAGGTACAGAATTATGATTTGTATCTGGTCAGTATGGCTGTAGAATCTTGCTCTTAACAGTTGTTCTGTGCAGGGCTTGAGGTATTGCTCTCCTTCAGTGCCACCAGGGTTGACATTCAGAGCTTTCCATTCAATGGGATCCAGAGTTTTGGAGCTCTTACTCTATACTGGTTACTAAGGCTAAGATGAGTATATGAAATCCAGAACCAGCCCACCTTAGAATCTATTTTAGGCATCTTATGTTTCCACTCTGGAGGAATCCTATGTGTTCAACACCTCCGCAGTGTTCTTTGTTCGGGATGAGGAGTTTCGAATTCCTTAAGTCTATAACCCCAAGAAGTTGTTAAAACTAGAAACTTCATGTGGACAAGGACCAATTTAGTGTTCTAGGTTGTATATGTCATCTGGTATGTAACAACAAGTTGAGATTTGATTTACGTATGACTGACTTGACAGTTGCATAGGTAAATGATGGTTGTACAGATCAACTGATGGATGGCACTCAAGAAATGTGTTTGTTGACATAGGAACTGATTCAAAATATTTTACTGTGTTTCTACTATCTTTAATTAAGTTATATGGTATTTTCTCCTATAATTATATTTTTCTTATTCGATATATTATTCCAAATGACTGGCATAAAATCCAGTTATTCACATAAAAATATGCACAATCTTGAAAGTACATAGTTAACAATAGCACCAAATGATTTATTTCGCCCCCAAAATAAGCAATCATTTCTTTCATTCAGTAAATATTTACTGTAAAAGCTTGAAGCATAACTGTTAACAAAACAGACAAACACTGTGCCCTCCTGGTGACAGCATGCTAATGGGGGAGATGGACAAAAACAAATACTCCCACATGTAATATGTCAAGTTGCTTAAGAGCCCTGGAGAACATTTTAGCAGGTTGAGTGGCCCTAGTGGGAGTTCTGCTGTTTAAAATAGGATGATTAGTTATTTTCAAGTTTTGTGAAAATTTTGTCCTATCCTATCTATGGTGTAAGAATTAATGAAATGTAATACTGCAAAATATAAGGGAACAACGAGGAATTTGGAGACCTGAATTAATATCAGAAGTTTTTTTGTATAATATCTTGATAAACAGAGAAACAGTTCAATTTGTAATATATATGTATGTTTTTCTTACAGAATTTACAACTCTGGAATTTGAAAGTCTTATTGTATCTCCAGTCTTAAACTGAGAAGATGAATAAAAGGAGCATTTTTCCTGTCATCAGTATAGCAAAATGAGAGGTAGAGAAAGCACGCTGAGAAAAAAACAAGTTACCAGTTGAAGTGTCTTGCTTTTGGCCCAGAGCGCAGCTCCGCCTGAACTCCTGGTTTGTGTTTGCCTCACTCACTCAGTTCAAGACCTGAAGTGATGTGTTCCTGCCACAGAGCACCCTTCTTCTGTGAAGCCTGAAGCATGACCACCAGTAGCCACGCGTGCCCTGTTCCTGCAGTGAATGGACACATGACTCACTATCCAGCCACACCCTACCCTTTGCTCTTTCCTCCTGTCATCGGAGGACTGTCCCTGCCTCCCCTCCATGGGCTCCATGGCCACCCTCCTCCAAGTGGATGCAGCACTCCATCGCCAGCAAGTAAGTCCAGCCAGGAGTTGTTTCTTTTGGTTGATAAGCTTAATGGCTTAGACAAACAGGATGGCTGACATTCAGGGCAAGCTCTTATTTTGTTTGTGATGCTTTCTCTTGATATAGAATCCTATCTTTATTCTATGGGAAGAATGGTTAAACCAAATAAATGGTGAGCTTCAGAATTTGGTGTCTTCTAAGCTCCCTTCCTCGTTTGCTCCATTTAAAAAAAATGCAAGTATAATAGCTAATCAGTTAACATGGCTAATGTAGCTGGATAAATTGGTCATTTGATAAATGTGAGCTTTGAATTAGATGACTATAAAAATCATTACTGAGACTAGTTGTGAAATCTTTTATTTTCTATGTGTAGATGGTATCTATAGTTCTCAATTCCGCAGGGAGTAAATTCATGGCATATTGTGCATTTATCATGTCCTTGCTCACTTTGAATTCTGTGCTGAGCTGTATCTTACCCCAGATCATCTCTTAAATGGTGCATATTAATTACTATAAAATAGAAATAATCAGAGACTTCAATACAAATATGATTTATCTGTTGAAAATATCTATATTATGTGATTTAACAAAGGAAAAAGTTCCCTCTGTTTCAAGACAAGCTGTGGTAGGCAGTGAGGTCTTCTGTATGATAGAAACAGTTGATACGTTTTAGCACCTGGAGATGAAAAATATTCTTAACTCAGTGGGGCTGACCAGAAATACACAGTGTGTTCTCTGCCTTCTCCTAGCTCATAAGCCAACCAGAGCTCTGTATGACTTTTACTAGTGAGATTCCACATTCTACTGCTCTTCAAGGAGTGCCTCCAAACAGTGGTTTGGCACCTAAAAAGTTTATCTTTTCAGTTACTGCCTTCATATTTCTGTACTGTTTTTCTGTGTCCTTTAACTTCTCTCTCCTCTTGTACCCTTAGCTCCACTGGGGAAAGGGAGCTTGTTTCATCTAATAAAATCCCTTATCTATTGATATAATGCCTTCAAAAATACTAGGAGATGGATGGATAGACAGACTTCCACTGAATAAATGCTGGTTACCATCACAGAAATATCAAGCCTGGTAAATATTGTCTTATTTTCTTTCTTGAAATGACCTGGCTATAATCTTCCCTTCTTTGTTTTGGATTTCTGGCCTAAGTATAGAACCAATTAAGTCTCTAAAATTGGTTCATGACCTGTTCCCATGCTTTTGGACTTCAAATTAAAGTAGATAAAGCTGACATGGCTTCTTCACTATCAAAAGTAGAAAAATATCATTATCTAAACTCTCGCTGATCCATGTGCCAGTACGTACGAACAGTATATATGTTCACCCAACATGCAACTGATATAATGAAGTTAGTTCCACTCAACATAAGGGAGTCTAAATGATTGTTAAAACTATTATAAGTCACCCAGGAGTCTGGGTATTCAATTCTGTAGTTCAGCTAGCTTGGTCAGTAGCATATTCTAACAGGTTTTATTCCTTGTATCAGAATTATGTTTTATAAATATAACCAAACAGTTAAGATAGGAGTAAAATTCCCATCCTAGGTCATAAAATCTAGCATGTTAGGAATTCTTAGACATTAGAAATTCTTGGAGCCTGCAACTATAAGGTACCAAAGAGCAAATCCCAGCACCTTTGGACTCCTATAGCAACTAATGTTAAGGAAAATTCAGAGTACAGTAAATTGAATGGTGGCTGATAACTTTACGCAGACCAGAATCACTGAACACTTGAGCAGGTTCTTAAAATACAGATTCCTCACCCATCTGCTTGCAGATAAGAACTCTATGGAGCAGTTCTTGGCAAACTCTAGCCTGAAGGCCAAATCCACCCTACCATCTGTTTTATACGTAAAGTTTTGTTGGAATGCAGCCATTCTCATTTGTTTATATGTTGTCTAGAGCTGTTTTTGTGCTACAATAACTTTATAGCCATTGATCATAAATATTTACTGTTTTCCTGCATAGAAAAAGTTTGTTGGCCCCTGCTATGGATTTTATGAGCATTAAGACAAAAGTCAAATCATTGCAAGTCTAACCCAGGCTCTGTAACTGGTGATGTTAGCTCTTCTAATTCTTTCTCCTGTGAAGAAGACTGCGGTTCTGCCTGTAAACTGAATGAACTGGACTAAATCACATCTGCGGTTCCTTTCAGCTCTAAATATGAGGCAACTTTTTTTTTCTTTCACAAATACTAATAATGGACAAGATGCTATTATTAATATAAGGTTGAACCATAATAAAATTGCCATTTTATAAGCATCAGAATTAGTTAAATGTAACAGCTGCAAATGTATCTCAACCTTTGGAAGGAAAGAGTTTGAAGGTCAAAAAAGAGAAAGGTTAAAGGACTGATGAGAATTTTTTCAGAAGTCCTTGCTGAAGAAGTGCTAAGTAACTGCTCCCTGAACGCTAGTTGAAATGGGTAGAAAAAGGAGTTGATACAGAAAGTTCAGGCTGGATACTTCAAAGTTGGCTTACTTGATAGCCTGATACCTTCTTTTATTATTCCTTGACATAGTCAAAGCACATGAAAGCTACTCAGATGAAATTCATTAAAAGAGCCACTGTTGAGAACATAATCTGTTAGTTGGCACTCAAGAAGGGAATTGTCTTTAATAAAGCCTGTGTCTTTGAAAGATCCTGGAATGGTAAAGTCTTAAAAGTTAACCACAGACAATTTCTTGGCTAAAAAGAAATTTAAAATTTTATTCATGTACTGAAATTAGTTATCGAGGTGACCACAAATCATAAATTCTCCACTAGCAGCACAGTTAGAAAGGTGACAAATAAGGAACAAAAAGAGAACAGACTTGTTGGACAGTGACTCCATGAAGTGATTCACACCGATAAATTATGAGGTGTGCTAATGTTTCTTTCATAATCTGTACACATCTGTATTCTGCAGCTCAGCCAGGAAGAATAAATTCTCCTGCCCTGGTAATGAGGTTCTGTCAGCACCATGTAATTGTAAAGACTCAAGAACTTTCTACCTCAAAGCAAGTGAGAACAATTTCCATAGCAGCTGCAGATGGTGAACCTCCTTAACCTCCTTACTTTTTATTCTTTCCCCATTCACTGCTGATCTCCTAGATCAGAACTTGAGCTCTGTGCATTTCGCTTTCTCTGCCTCTTGTACAATGTCCTCATTCTCACATATGAAGAGACTTTATGTCTAGCTTACAGTCATTTATCCCCTCTGAAATTGTGTCATATCAACTATACAAAATTTTTATAGGGTGGTCTTTTATAATGATATTTAAATCTACTAAGGGGGTATAAGTCAGAAGGAAAATGTGTACTATACAGGTGTGAACTCACATCATCCCCAAGAGGACTGCAACTCTGTGATTTTCTCCTGGTCTCCATGTCATGAACAAACAGCTCACTGTTCTTGGTTAGTACTATAGATAGTCCCTGTCCTTTTTCAGCATGGATTATTTGGTTGGTTGTTTGTGTTTTGTTTTGTTGTTTTGTTTTTGAGACAGGGCCTCACTATGTAGTGCAGCCTGGCCTTGAACTCACGTATGTAGCCCAGGCTGGCCTCAAACTTACAACAGTCCTCCTTCCTCAGCTTCCCTAGTTGTCTTGATTACTTTTCTCTTGGTGTTGAGACTGACGCCCAAAATGAAGGAAGAAAGGTTTATTTACCTTACAGTTTTTTGGAGTTTTCAGTCCATACTCAGCTGGCTCCAGTGCAGGGTGGCATGACTCAGGGCCAACCATTCATGGCAGCTGGAAACAGCAAGAGTGAAAGGGCAAAAGAGAAAAAACACACCTTCTTCCCTCCCTTATGTTGTATACCAACTCTGCCCCTGGGTGCGCACTCACACCAGCAATCCCAGTGCTAGACAACAAACCAATCACAAATGCTAGATTCAGCTGCCTCCATCAGTGCATGAGGATTGGGGGCCTACCTAGATAGAAACCATAACACTAGTGTGGGGATTACAAGTGCACACCACCATGCCTGGTGCATTATGGTGTATTTGATTATTGATATGACCACATATAACTCAGAAAGATAGACCTAGCCACTTTTCAGAAAGTCTGCTCTCTATAGCTTTCTACTCTAAAGAAAAACAATTATTTTCAGGACATAAGTGAATTTAAAAGTACCTTCCACATATGCAGACCTTTGTCTTTGCAGTCAACCTTAAAATTTAAACATAGAATCTCTATAATCTTAGAAGATTGGAAATTATGATAAAAAGGAGAATTAAACCATGGATTAAAACTACTACCATTGCATACTTGGATTGACCACAGAGCATTTAATGTATATCATTCCTAATCTTTTCAGCAGCCTCTGAATGTTGCTCCCAGTCCATTAGCAGAAGTTCCTTTTTAGCCTTTAAGATGATGAAACTTAGAGAAAGTAAAGAGTTTACACAGTTAATATTCTAGTCAAATTCCAAACCCAGATTTGGGGACCCCAGAGGGCATGCCCTTCCCAGTACATTAGGCAGCAAGGCCAATTTAAGCCTTGGATAATCCACAGCCCCCACCCTGGGCATCTTTTTTCCATGATGCTTCAGGGAGTCCTTGAAGATGGCAAACATATAAGGAACTTTGCAACTTCTTTAGTTTCACCAGTTTCTATAAAGCAACTCTGGCATTTTGTCCACTGCAATGGGGAGTGCAGAGTAGACTGTGGTGAGGGTGCTGCTGCAGATGGCTCTAGGGAGCACAACTTGCAATGGGGAAAAAAACCTGACATGCCGTGCCAGGGAACACTCAAAATTTTATGTTCCAGGGCTCTCTGTGAAAGTTGGACAACAGTCTGTCTGTCTCTCTTTATGTTCCTTTCATAGCTGCTTGTTCTGTTTTATTACTGCACATGTGCTTTTTTTATAGGTTGTTGCAAGCTGGAAAATATTGTTAGGCATTTTGGCTTCAGAGCCTCTCTCAAAATGATCTCAGTTTAACTCCAGCATCTTTAAATGAGAGTTCTTTTCCCTTGCTTCTTTAATGGCCAGAAAGTGCTATCCTGTCAAAATCACAAAATATAATATTTGCTTACAAAATCCCAACATTCTGGAGAGAGAGCCTATGCAGTCTCTGAATTACCAAAGTTGAACATAAAATGAAACGTATTTCTATATTGTTAAACTAAACGAAGCCTTGTTAGACCATCTGAAGCGGAGCATGGAGCCAGCATTAGACTGGAATTCCTAATTGAGAATACTAGGGAGCAACACCCAGAAGTGTAGCTCCTGTTTTAAATAAGTGTATGCAGACTAGTGATAGCTAAAACTAATCAGTTAATTCCTGTGATCCTTCACTCCTTTGTTCCTTAGTCTTGTCTTTCTGGTGATTTACATTTGTCCTTCAACTTACACAGTAGCTCCACTGAACATGAATCTTACCTGATTTTAAGATCCCTGGAAATTAGTATATAATTGTTCTTTCATGAATGTCAAATATAACTGTATGGTCTGTACGCATATAGTAAGCAAAATAAAAATAAAGTAAGACAAAGTACAAGAACTTAGTTATATAAGTTTTATTTTTTGTCCATTTCATCTGCCTTTGATTATTGATTTTCAGAGGTCTAAGTCTTTATCTGAGTGTTTGAGAAACAGAAGTTTTACTGTTAGCGTAATGGAACTAGTTGAGTGGACTTTCACAGACCTGGAGACACGTATATATTATGCAGGAGGCCATTCCATAAGGGTGAACAGGCACTCGTTAATTCAGTGGCTCTGTTCCCTCATAATAAGGATCTTCATGTATCTCAACATTACTACTATTCCTCCAGACTGCACAAGTAAGACGTGTAGTCCTTAGAGTAGTTCTGTTGAAAAGCTGGCCTTCTGCCGTGTCAAGAATTTTTGAACATGAATTAGAAACCAAAAGATTATTGTTCCCTTTCATCAAATTAACTGCAGTGCCCAAAGGAGAATCCCAACTATGGACATATGTTCTTGAATGTAAGTAGGCATTCAGTAAATGGAGGCAATCATAAAACAGGAATAGTTTTCCTCCAAGTTTTCCTGCCAGTGATTTTTTCCTAGAGATATTGTTTTGGTGTGTATGCACAAAGACCAAGAATGTTGAAAAGAAAAAGATACATTAGAATTCCTCCAGGTAAATTTCTTAGTTATTTTTCTTGTTGCTGAGACAAAATACCCAACATCCAAAGTTAAAGGAAGAAAGGTTTTTTGTTTTTTTTTTTTTTTGGTACCAGGGATTGAACTCACGATCTCACGCTTGCCAGGCAGGCGCTTAAGCCACTGACCTAAATCCCCAGCCCTGAGGAAGAAAGGTTTTTTAGCTCACAGTTTGTAGAGGTTTCAGTCCATAATCTACTGGCTCCAAGGCAAGATGGCACATGGTAGAGGGCTAGCAGTTCATGACAGAGGGGCAAGCTTCTTTCTATCCCTTATATTGTTTGCTGAGTACCTGCCTTAGGGTGGATATAACGCTCACACCCTAATCCCATCATTGAACCATGAATAAATCACAGACTCTAGAATAATCCACCTCCAAAAACATCAGCGCCCCATGGCTGTGTGAGGCTTTGGTGGGGACACACAGACACAAACCATAACTGTAAGGAGGTCAGGGTATATAGCTCAGTGTCACAGCACCTGCCTGGCGAGTGTAAGGACCTGAGCTCAATTCCCAGTACCAAAAAAAAAAAAAAAAAAGTGTCATAACAGTAGGGATATTCCAATTTTATTAGATAGTTAAGCAGAGACATTTAAAAAGACATTTTTTACTCCTTGGAAATTACACTTCTGAATAAGTAGAATCATTCACCAGCTTTGATTGGTAGGAAATAAAAGACTTCCCATATGCCTCAAAGGTTTACCTCAATTAGTTCATCAACATACAGGTCCTACACATTTCAGATGGGTTATATTCAAAGGGTTTTGAGTGATGGGAGATTTGCCTCCAAATCAGCACACACATCAGGACGTGTATGTTCTCTCCAGGGTACTTCTCCGTCAGTGCCACAAATGCTGTCATTTATACTTGGCTACTAGGGTGTTATACTTCCCCCACTTGTCTTCGCTTTTTCTCTACTTTGACTTCCTCTGATATTTGAATGGCCCCCTAATTTAAAGAAGATTTTGTGATCAACATAAATTAAAAATAATAATAATAATAATGAAAATGGGAAAAGAGGATCTAGGCATAGAGAGTGGGTAGGGAGGAAAAGAGGAATAAAAATCAGGGTGATTCTACTGTGTAAGATGAATGAAAATTTTATGTGTTGCAAACATGTACTAATACAAATTTTTAAAAAGAAAGTAAAAATAAAGGGAGGCCAGGGATATAGCTCAGTGGCATAAGTGCCTGCCTGGCAAGTGCAAGGTCCTGAGTTTGATCCCCAGTACCAAAAAAAAAAAAAAAAAAAAAAAAGATGGGTGAGTATTTTATGGTATAACAGGGTAAATATGATTAACAACAACATTCTATATCTAGAAATAGTTGTAAGAAAAATTTTGAATATATTCACCATAAAGAAATGAGAAAAGTTTAAGATCATGATATGCTAATTACCATGAATTGATCAATACCCAATACATATATAAATCAAAACATCATGTTGAATATCATAAACATGTGTAGATATGTACAAGTATCACACCACAATAAAAAAATAAAATGGAGAGAGTATGAGAAAGGAGAGAAAAGAAGAAAGAGAGAAAGTGAATTTATTTAGCTCTATTATTTGAGCTGCAGACGACTTACAAGGACGTGAGACCACCATACCAACCAGTGGATGGGTGGTATCATCAGCTCTCTTACTTTGTTTTTACTTTTATGTAAGTAGGAAATAAGTAGGAAAAATAATAAGTAGGAAATATAATAAGTAGGAATAAGTAGGAAAAATAATAGCCATCTAGTGTGCTAAACAGATCACCTTTACGTGCCAACAGGAAAAGGGGAAAAGAGAAAGAAAGCTCCATGGTACCAAGTTTCCTAAGACTGTTCAAACAAAAAAGGTAGAAATGGGTTTGAACTCTTCTTGCTCTAATCAAAGCCAGTCTTATTTTCAAACTTCATTGTTGCTGTGGTTGTAGGGAATACACAAAGACTTTGTAAACACTGTCTTCAAGGACCATGCTTTCCTTTTGAGAAGTCAACGTCACCTGAAACCAGTTAGATATAAAACTCCAACTGCTCTTTGCTCTCCAAGGCCTAGAATTTGTAAAGCTTATAACATCCCCTCCAACCCTGACATCCTCTGTGCCCATTCTTTGATCCATGATAGTGCTTTATCCTAATGTCTGTGGTTGTCATGGTCCTTCTTCCTCTGCTCGTCTGTTAACCTGATACCTGGGACATAGTGGAAACTCATTATATGTTTTTAGAATGACTGAATCCATGGTCCTTGCTGCTGGGGCATTTTGGAAACTTGTAGATGTGCTTTTGGGTGTTGCACTGATTCAGAGCACCAGAGACATTTAGTGAACTGGGCCAGGAGGCTGAATGTTTTGCAAAGTGCAAGGTAGTTGCAAATAAAGAATTGCTTCACATCCTCTTGACTTTCCACTGTCTCACCACTTTCGTGTTAAGAACTCCCTAAAAGGAAATTATGAGGAACTGAACCTAAACCATTACTGCTTTCTAGATATAAATGCAAAATATTAGTGTGCTTTTATTATTCCCTGAACTATTTAGGACTATAATTGCTGAACAAGTTGAGAACAGGCCAATCTGAGTTCTGTTTGGAACTTTTCTTAGAATCATTCACCATTTTGGAAATCAGGTCACTGATAGCAGTGCTAGTTTCGGTATTTGAGCCAAACATTGTTTGAGCCCATCATTCTAATTTTGTAGCTATAACATTTATGGTAATCCTGTACATAATGCAGGCGTCTCACTGCTTCTTTATGTCTGGGTGTTTATGCACTGAACTAATTCCTATTATAACTTACTCTCTTGTCATTCATTCTTGATGCTGCAGTCAGGGCACATGAACTTCTTTGAAATTTATGTGCAGGTGACCTGCATGATCTATGACCTTCATTTGGAATAGTAAAGTAGGTGTTATAAACTGTGTTACTAAAAACAGCCTTGGGTACACAATGTTGAGGATCACTGGAATAAAAGAATGAATGAATGAACTACTGAAAACTAACAGCATCAAACTACTTAGAAAATAAATGTTCTAGCCA
>PVJX010028246.1:0-24050 GCA_004027295.1 Dolichotis patagonum | reverse complement strand
GCCCAGAGCTCAAGGCCAGCCCAAGCCCCACAGCAGGACCCGCCTCCTGGGGCGGACTGAAGGAAGGGAGGGAGGACGGGAGGACGGGCCGCGCCGGCCGGACGGTCCCCAGTGCCCAGGGACCCCGGGGCCGCCCGCGGTGAGGTCACCGGGCCACAGCAGCCCCGCCCGGGGCAACCACCTGCGTCCTCTGCCGCTTGCTTGCCACACGGGGCTCTGCCGAGAGCTGCCAGCGGGGCCTCCCCATCCCGAAACCCTGATCCTCCCCGCAGCCCCCTCCCAGGAGCTACGCGCCACCCCCAGGAGGACCGGAGATCCTCCCGCCTCGGCCTCCCCGTGCTGGCACGAGGGTTTGCGTTTTCTGTTGTGGTTGTCCTCGATGTGACTCTTTTTGTCTTTTGGAGACAGAGACTCACCCTGTAGCCCGGGCTGGCCTCCCCCCTGGGGGATGCTCCGGCCTCAGCCTCCCCGGGGCCGGATGACCGGATGACAGGCGCCTGCTGCCCTGCCCGCGGATTTGGATATCCTCTGAAGGGCAGTTTCACCGGGCTGCGTGTCCCCACAGACAGCAGGGGGCGACAAAGGGCACAGACCCGCTGTGCCTGGACCCCAGCCCACCTCGGTTATTTCTTGAGGTTTTAAGCATTTGGCATGAGAGTCACACATGGTGAAGGTCCCGGTGTAAACTGGCGACTCAGGAGCGGGTGTCCCCTGCGGGTGGCCTGAAGCACCCTCTGCCCACTCCGGAGGCTCTGGCCCTGTGTCCCCTCCCAGCCCAGGACCCCCAGACCACTTCCCATCTCTGCATCTGCCGATTCCGCATGGGCACGGCAGCGGGACCGCACACCCCGTGCCCTTCTGCGCCTGGCGCCTCTCAGCGAGCACCTGGTGCCCTAGGTCCAGTCTTGCTGTGGCCCGTGTCAAAACCCATCGTCCTTTTTACTGGCTGCATAATATTCCGCCATGCGTCCATCCATGCATCCACAGGACCGGGCCCTTCTATAAAGAGCAAGGGCAAACACGGAGCCGGGACACAGGGTCCCTCCTAGCTGCTCTGCTGTGAGGCTGCTGGGTCCTGAGAAAGATTTCTGGGCCACAGATCCCTGCAAGGTCCCGGTGCCTCCCAGGGCGGGGGACCGGAGGCCTCTGCTCCCTGCTGGAACCAGGAAAAGCCTACGTGAATCCACATTCCATGTTGTGTTTGGCTGTCTCCGGACGGGCTGGCCCTGCACTCGCGAGGCTCCGCCTGCCTCAGCCTCCGGGTGCACCGTCCCCCCACCAGGCCCCACAGTCACGCTTACCCCACTGCTCAGCGGATCCCCAGCAGAACCCCGGTGGGGGAGCCGGCTGGCCCGGCCTGGCCCTGCGGGGAGATGCTCCGGGTGCTCCCGGCCCACACAGTGCACGCCCCAGGAGGACCGCCAGCCCATCCCGTCACCTCCCAGAACTTCCCGCAGGAGGAGGCTGGGGCTGCGGTTTAGCTCATGGCGTAAGCGCCGGCGTGGCAAGCGAGGTCCCGAGTTCGATCCCCGGTACAAAAAAAACAAAAAAAAAATGGTGTGGATGTCACGGGCTGGGACCGTGTGTGGGGGGGTGAGGGAAATGAAGGGAGGCCCGCAGTCGGGGTGGGCAGGGGCCGGGGCCAGACACGGCCCATCTGGCGGGGCGAGGGCTCCCTGAACGTCGCCTAACCCTGACCTGACCCTGACCCAGCCCTGAAGGGGAGGACTGGGGTGCGCGAGGGGACTCCGTGGGAGGCTGAGGCAAGAGGGGTCAGGTGGCCCTGTGCCCTGGAAACATCTGGAGGGAGTCCGGTCCTGCCCTGCCTTCTTCCTGGTGCGGCAGGGAGTGCAGATGTGACGGCAGGAGCCCTGCAGTCACCACGGAAGCCGAGGCAGCTGGAGGACTGGAGCTGTGCGAGGGCAGCAGGGATGCGGGTGGCGCTGGAAGTGGGCAGCTCCTGTGAAAGAGCAACACTGGTCCCCAGCTCCTCTGTGGGTCAGCGCAGGTCACCTCTGAAGAAAACTGCGGAGAGTGGAGCACACCGCTCCCACTTCCATCCCGCCCACTCCTCATCAGGTCCCGCCTCTGACCACGCCCACAGGCTGGCCCCGCCCTCCCCTCAGCCAGCACGCAGTGGCCCCGCCCCATCTCCCCACAAGCCCCGCCCTCCAGCTCACGCCCCCTTGAAGCTGCCTCCGCCCTCTACCTCGCGGGCCTGCCTCTCTGCCCGCCCCTCCTCGCCGGAGACCCCGCCCCTTCCCTCCTCCGCCGTGGCCCCGCCCTCTCCTCAGCCTCCTTCCCCGCAGCCCCGCCCTCTCTTGACCTCGCCCCCATGAAATGGCCCCTCCTCTCCACGGTCGTCACGAGACGGTTCCGCCCCTTAACCACGCCCCCATCGATTGCCCTGCTCTCCCCACCGCGGCCCCGCCCCTTCCCTTCAGGCCCTGCCTCTCCTCCGACCCCGCCCCCTTCCCCGGCGGCCTCGCCCCTTGTCTCCCAGCCCCGCCCCTCCCACTCGCTGGCGGCCGTGACCCTATTGTTCCCCCACTGTCCCCGCTACCCGCCACCGCGTCGTTCCTGCCTCTGCCCTTCCCTAGCCCGCAGCCCTCTCTGGGTTGTCCAGAGTCCCTCTGCAACTCAGCGCTCCGCAGCGCCCCTCGTCAGCCCCGAGCGGCTCCTCCCGCCCCTCTTCGCCTCCCTCCTCACCCTCGGCTCTTTCCGTGGCCCTTCGGGCCGTCTCCGCACACCCCTCCCGAGGGCTCTCGGCTCTCTTCGTCAATGCCCGACCTTTCAGCCACCCCCGGCTCTGGCCGTCACCGCTCGGCTCTCTCCGTACACACTCGGCCCTCCGCGTCGGAGCCTTCAGCCACCCCTGCGATGCTCGCCGCCCCCAGAGCCTTCTGTCCGTGCGGTGTCCAGCGGGTGCACCCCATGGAGCCCCGAGAGCACCTACCTGCCCTCACCCCTGGAGTGCTGGAGAGCCTGTGGCTCCCGGGCGGCGCCTGTCCTCTCACCGCTCACCGGAATCCCTGAGCAGGTCCCCCACCCCCGTGGTACCCACGGCTGCCAGTCTTCTCAGCGCCGGGGAGGCTGAGGCAGGAGGATCCGCCGAGTTCGAGGACAGCCTGGGCTACAACGTGAACTCGAGACCGGCCTGAACTGCATAGAGCGAGACCCTGTCTCAGAAAAGACCAAAAAAATAAATAAAACTTTTCAAAAAAGAAAATGCAACCTCGAAGTGTGCATCTCGTGGTGAGACCCTGTGTCAAACACCCCCCCCAAAGGGAAATACTCACTGAGAGGATAGAAAGCGGCTATCAGAGAACAGCAAAGGGCCCCACGGGGGAGACCAGGACCCCACTTTACAGGGAAGTGTCAGAGCGGTGGATGAGGGTTCCAGCTTGACCCAAGAAGGGCCAAGGATGGTGGCTTAGGTAATGGGTGACACTTTTGCTTCGCAACGATGGGCCCGAGGTCTTGATCACCCACCCGGGTGACCCATGTGTGCCTTAGGCCCCGAGTTTGTCCATGGAGAAAGCGCCCAGGCCTGGTCATCCCGTGTTTATCATGAGCTCTGTTCACCTGGGTCCTGAATCTCGGGAGCACAGCCGCTGTCTGCAGGAGCCTCCGTTTCCCAAGCCAGCACCTCGCGAACCCCACATCCGGGAGGAGGCTGGGCAAGCTGACACGGCGAAGCCGGGTTTTGTCAGCACTCTGGAGACCTTGGTAACAGTTTTGACAGCGCAGTAGCATGTCAGGGCCAAACTGAAGCAATATGTCTTTTTCTGTGTGTGTCTGTTTGAGTCAGGGCCTCACTATGCAGTGCAGGCTGGCCTTGGGCTCCCTTTGTATCCCGGGCTGGTCTTGAACTCGAAACAATCCTCCTGCCTCAGCCTCCCGAGGGCCAAGATGACAGGCGTGCGCCATCCCTTGACCTGTTCCTGTAGGGACGACCCTCTTCTCCTAGGCCGGCACAGATTTCCCCTTGTTCTGTGAAGAGGAGGTGCAGTGGATTGATTGTAACTGCTGGTGCATTTCACACCAGCTGGACTGGATCAGGTGGTGCTGAACGTGGCTGCCCCCCCCCCAATGGTCACCAGCACAAAAGGAGACCTGGAGAGGAAGAGGTCCCTTGTGGGTGGGTTCTCCCACGTGGTCTTGTTTGGAGCCCTGGCTTCCCCTGGAGGGGTGCGTCATGCCGGCTCCCCTGACACGAAGTCGGCTGTTCTCGTCGGAGGAGCTTGGGACTTTGTTGCTGACAGTGGTTCTGGTTCACTTTGAGGGAGTTACTTTGAGCATCGCTTCCCGGCTCCAGTGCAGAACCCTCGGCCTGCTGCCAAGACCCTTCACCCCGCTGGCACGGACTTTGGGAGGCATCATCTAGGTCGCAGCGGGACTCACGCAGGACACTGCTGTGGGATGCAGGCCCTCTGCTGGGTTCTCTAGGTCTCTAGTGTGCGGACGGACTTCCTGCACTTTCTTTGCATTTGACCCCCTGGGTGTCTGTTATAAACAATGCTATAAATGATACGTGCTGTGTGTGCTGCTTCTCCTGCAATCCCTGACCACGGCAGGAGGCTTCGTCCTCTTTTGTGGGTGGCCTGACAGGAGCGTGAGGAGTTGTAGCCCCTCACTGTCCCCCCCCCGACCCCCGCCGGGTGGGTGTGACTCAGGAGGGCTGCAGTAAAGGAAATCCAGGCTTGTCGGCTTCGGAGGGCATCTCAGCCCAGGAGAGGAAAGACACAGTCAGGCACCAGCAGAAAAGAGTGGCTCAGCTGGGCGTAGTAGCACACGCCTGTCATCCCATACTCGGGAGGCTGAGGCAGGAGGATCCTTGCAAGTGTGAGACCAGCCTGGGCTACAGTGAGCTCAAGGCCAGCCTGGACTGCATAGTGAGGCCCTGGCTCAAAAGGACAAAAACAAAACAAATCAGAAAAAGAAAACAGTGGCTCAGCCTGAGAGGTCTCCAGTTTTCACCACCAAAACTGTCTGTTTTCTTTTTAAGCAGCTTCGGGCGCTGGCTTTTAACAAGTCCCTTCTCAGTGCCGTGGGTTTGTTGGTCCGGGTCCGGAGGAACAGGACCTGGTCCTCACCTGGCCCCTTGTTCTCACCCTGGTGGACCGCTGGTTTAAAAGCCTCTCGGAAAGCTGCCTGCGAGCCCTTGCGGACGTCGCTTTGGCGCCGTTTTGCTTTTTAGCCTTCGCCTTTTCTGGCAGCTTCCTCCCTGTCGTGGTGCGCCCTCTGCGCTGCTTTCACCACCGTGAGCCGCTCCTGCCGCAGACCGCTCTAAGTTCTGTAGTTTGTGCCAGAGGTCGGGGCCGAGCTGGTGACAAGGGCCGTGCCTGTGGACAGTCCAGGCGTGCGGGGGCCTCCGAGTCAGAAGGAGCGTGAGTCCTATTCGGCCTCCAGGGGGCGCTCGGGGGCTGTCGATGGGCTCCCAGCGCCGCTTCTGCCTCCTTAGATCGGCGGGTCAGGCTGTGCCGCTGAGATACATCCCCGGCCCGGTTTTCAATAATGCTGCCACAGGGCCTCTTGCTATCTTCCAACTAGGTGCCCACACCATCAGACATCATGAAATCAGAAAAAACAGAACAGAATAAAAACAGACCTAGCGAACCAATGAAAATGATACAGGCATTCAAAGCAAGTAAGATAATAGGAAGTCAGCAAGGGCGATCAGAATGCCTCTTGTTATTTTCAGAATAGCTGTCCTGGGGGCCGGGGATTTAGCTCAGTGACACAAGCGCCTGCCTGGCAAGCGCAAGGTTGTGAGTTCAATCTCCTGTCCCAAAAAGAAAGAAAGAAAGAAAGAAAGAAAGAAAGAAAGAAAGAAAGAAAGAAAGAAAGAAAGAAAAAGAAAGAAAGAAAGAAAGAAAGAAAGAAATCAAAATAGCTGTGCAGAACATCAGACCTCGTACGGTCAGACAGAACGAAGCAGAGTAAAACCAAACCCAACAAAATAACGAAAATAATACAGGAGTTTAAAACAAGGTAACAGGGAATCAGCAATGGCTACCACCTTCCCTTTTTAGACGTTTGCTTTCCTTTCACTTTTGCGATATTTCTATCACACATTTGGGATCCCACGAACTCCTTGGGTTGTTTATACTAGGGAGACAATGTGATGGTCACCCATGTGACTCTGAGCCATTTCGCCCGCGAGCATGATCTCCAGTTGAATTCCTTTGCCTGCAAGAGCCTCATAATTATTCTGCTTTATAGCTGGTAGCTTCCCACTTTATAAAACTGCCCTATCTTTCTTCTCCATTCTGTGGCTGATGGGCGAACCACCTATTTTGTTCTGGTCTCCTGTCACATGGAACAATTGTTTTCTCTCCTGTGGTTTTCAGTCTATCAATTTCCTTTCCAAGTGGAAAGGAAACACATTTAACTAAGGTGTTTCTTGTATACAGTCTATGGGTGGATCTTGTCTCTTGATCCACTCTCCCTGTGTTTCTTTTTATTGCTGACCTGAGGCCGTCTACATTAATGGTAACAACCAGCATGCGTTGGTTTGTCTCTGCCCTGCTCTCCTCCTGTTGTTGGCCCTCCACTTTTCCCCTTCATTCAGTCGCCTGTCTTGTTTGACGTCCTCCTCTGCTGCTGTTCCTGGAACCACGGTCATCTTTATCTCTCTCTAGAATATTCTTAGCACTGTCTGTAGTGGGTTTGGCGGTCATGAGTTCCTTCAGTTATTCCTTATTATGAAAGTATCTTATTTTTCCATTAACGCTGAAAGGTAGTTTTGCAGGGCACATCAGTCTGGATTGGAAGTTGTTTTCTTTCAGGATTTGAAACACTTCACTCTAAACTCTTCTTGACTTGATGGTCTGTGTTGAGAAGTCCGTCGTGATGCCGATGGGCTGTCCTTTATAGGTGATCTGTCTCTTTTCTCTAACAGCTTTAATGGTCTATACTCATGCCGAGTCAAGTTTGTGGGATCTTGATGATTATATGTCTGGGTGTGGATTTATTTTGGTTATGGCTGGCTGGAGTTCTATATACCTCACTTATTTGCATGTCCGTTTCTTTCCCATGCTGGGAAGTTTTCTGCTATTACTTATGTAAACAGTCTTTTTATGCTGTTTGTGCTGACTCCTAGTTTTTCAGTGACCCTCGTCAGTCTTATTTTTCTTTGCTTCTACTTGCAGCTGTGAAATTATTTCCTGGTTCCTTGTTATGTGTAAGAGATCACTGGCTGCCATACTGTCTGCAAGGTCTGAAAGTCTACTTTCAGGTGGCTTTGCCAGCTTTCAGTGGAATTTTTGATTTTCCGAGTAGCTTTATTTTTGTCTTTCTGAGACAGGGTCTCACTATACAGTCCAGGCTGGCCTTGAGCTCACTGTGCAGCCCAAGCTGGTCTTGAACTCAAAACAATCCTCCTGCCTCAGCCTCCTGAGTGCTGGAATTATAGACATGAGCCACCATGTCTGGCTCAGAATATCTTTTTGAATCTGTTTCAGCATTCCAGTTCTTTCCTGTATTGTTCATTCAAGGTTTCCCTCATTTTCCTATGCTTTTTAAAAATACACGCCCTCTTTATACATGCTAGGAATTCCTTCAATACTGTTGTCATTTCTACTTTTACTTGAGATATTATTTCTGATCTGATTACTTTTACAGCCTCATGAACTGTTTCTTAGTTCAGTTGTTATCATTTCAGAAATTTCAGGTATGTGGCTTCCAATTTCTTCTATTGTCTCCTGAACTCTTTCTGTGTGGATTGGAGGTCTGCGGTTGCAGTTCGCTCCCTCATCTTGACACTTTTCTGGGTTTCTCTGGATGAGCCAGTTGTGGGGTCCCAGGGCCTCTCCATGGTAGAGGGGAATGGGCCAGGCACGTGGGTTTCCCTCAGCCCGCGTTCTGGTGATGCAGTGGGGTGTGGGGAAGACCCCTCCAGACCTGTGCAGCCGGACTGAGGCTTCCCCACTGGTCTCGGGTGTGCGGGCGCAGGGCTGCTGTTTCTCCCAGCCTGCACGGCTTCCTCAAGACTCCCCCAGTGGTGGCAGGCGCTCAGGGGCGGGTCTGGCTGTTTGTCCTGGTCCACGCTGGTTCCCTGTCACAGTTTTTAACCTCGTACCCTAACACAGTGGGTTGGAGGGGGTGGCCCCCATATTTTCGACCCATAGCAGAGTTTAGGTCAGATATCTCCCACCCGAATCATTCCCAACCGCTCTGCACGAAGTCCAAGCAAAGTCCCAGACTCAGTGAATTGGAGCCCACCGTGGTGCTGGTGACGGTCTTTTCCAATCGATATCAGGGTGTCCTGTCATGTTAATGATGAACGTCCAGGTAGGCTCAGCTATCAAAAGGGTGATCTTGATAAGAGTGTAGAAGTAATAAAACCCAAAATGTGTCACTGCTATTGTCAAAAGGAGAGGAAGAGAAAGTGCTCTAAAGAACATAACTGCATGTGTGTTTAAGTGTGTAGGATTGATAACCATATTACTAAGTTTTGTTGGATCCTTGAGCAGAACTGTTTGCAGCCTCCTGTTTGAATGTCCACTTTGTGTGCTTTAATTTTGTAACTTAAGCAACTATTTCTAAGATGGCAGTATGTAATTTGTCAACTAGTGATTTCCTAGTGTTTATTTTATTTTATTTTTGGGATTTTGCATTATTGCTTCTCTCTTTTTTTTCTGTTTTGCTTTTTTTCTCTTTAAATAAAATTTAAAAACAAACCCAGGATGACAGGAATTTAAAGGAAAAAGTCCAGGGAGGGTGGGTAGCTGGGGCCTCCAAATGTTACAGCAGCGAGTGACACCGGCAGAAGCGGCAGAAGCGGAGGGCAGGTCTGAGCAAGCTGTACTGGCTGGCGGACGGCCTCCCGCAAACTGCTGGGACTGCAGCCCCAGGGGGCAACTGAGGTAGGTTCCAGAGGAACCGGGCAAGCCACACTCTCTCATTTGTCTGGGAATCTAGCTGGCGGGCGGGCGGGGCACTTTCCATCCCAGCAGGGGTGGAGAGAGGGGTGTAACACTCACAGCAGCTCAGAGTGAAGCAAGGGCTAGCTTTTGCATTTGGCCCAGGAGGCTGTTTTTGCAAAACCGTGAGAACAGGATGTAACACCCTTCCTGCAGCTAAGACATGGGCTGAGACCTAAGATGGCTTCACTCTGGCCCGTTCCTGTATCATTATGATTTCTTTCTTTCTTTCTTTCTTTCTTTCTTTCTTTCTTTCTTTCTTTCTTTCTTTCTTCTTTCTTCTCTCTCTCTCTCTCTCTCTCTCTCTCTTTCTTTCTTTCTTTCTTTTCTTTCTGCCTTCCTGCCTTCCTGCCTTCTTGCCTTCCTTTCTTCCATCTTTTTGAGACAGGCTCTCACTATGCAGTGCAGGCTGCCTTGAGCTCACTGTGTAGCCCAGGCTGGTCTGGAACTCACAGGGATTCTCCTGCCTCAGCCTCCCGAGTGCTGGGATGACAGGCGTGTGCCCCCACACCCACTCTGCAGTATGATTTCTTGAAACGCCAGCAGGAAGGCCCCAGAGCACTCTCAAAGAATACGAACAGACTCATGCAGGACCTTTTTTCTCCCCCATGCCCAAGCAAAAGCTTGCACCTGCCTTATGGTTTCACAGGGTCACAGTGTGCTCAGCAGACGTCCTGTCCTGTGAGCAGTGGGCTCTAAGGGGTCTCAGATCCCAGCTCACAGACAAGACATGCTCTGGCTCAGACCCTAACCCCTTTCCTTACAGGTTCGGGCCCCTAACATTTGACATCCTCTGTATCTGACCCAGCGCCCCTGGGCTCAGGATAAACCCTGGGAATGTGTAACAAGCTCACCCACTGGGCCTCCAAAACCCCGGGCTGGGAGTGGAAACCATTCACCTCCTTGTCCAGGACACCCTGCCAGCTGCCTGCTAGGTGCCGTTGGTCCCCAGCCCCTGTCCTCCACGATGCCTCTGCTTTGGAGCAGCCACCAGGGACTGAATCCTCTGAGACCATCAGCAAAAACGAACCCCTCCTCCGTGAGGTTGGTTTTGTCAGGCACCTGATGCAGTTAAGGAAAGCTGGCTACACGCTGGCCTGCGAGGATTTAGACACGAGGAGCACAGCGTTGCAGGGAAATCTGTCTCTGAGTCCGGCGTGGCCCGGACTGTTGCAGAGGCAGGAAGCTGATGAGCACAGGGGACCTGAGGGACACTGAGCCCTGGGCTTGCTGGCAGGCTGGGGCCATGCTCAGATGAGCTCAGGGTGGGGAGGAGCCAGCCTGCACTGAGCGGCCTCAATGCTGAGCGCCCCAGCTCCCTGCTGAGTCTCCGCTACATTTTCATGGCCTGGGGATATTTCAGGCCGAGAGCCCTGCTCACTGCCCATCCAAGACCACGGGCCGGGCTCCGGGTCCTGGACGTGAGCTCCCTCCCCTCTGTGCCCCTCACGCCTGCTCAGCTCCTTCCCTGAGGGAAACCCCAGCGTCCTGTGGCCCTTTCCTGCTGGTCCCAGGAAGGGCAGGGAGGTCTGATTCTAGGCCGGCGGAGGACGGGGCCAGGCCGGGAGGAAGCCCTTGCAGAGAAGGCTCCCCCTTAGCTCAGCCGGTCTCCACAGCCCCAAAGCAGGTGCACATACCCATAGTGCACCGAGGCACTGTGGCACAATACTCCTGCACCAACACACATCATGCACATAGCCCCAGCACCTCACACACTCTTGCACACGTGTGTAATGTGCACACACAAAGCGCACACACACACACATTCCTGTGGGCTTTTCACTGCTCAGGCTATGAGGTTGGGGGGCAGCATAACAGGAGCGAGGAGAAACCAAGGGAAGAGCATGGCAGCAGTGGGGAGGGAGCTCCTTCCATGAGCCCATGTTGCCGCAAAGCCCAGATACCTCTCTCCTTGGCTGAGAACCGACCTTCCTGTCAGGTAAGCAGAGCGACCCCAGGCTCCGGTTTTCTCAGGGGCGGATTTCCTGAATTCCCTGGGGTCCTCCTGGACTCTTCTGCCACCAGTGATTAGGGAGAAATGAAGACCATGGCTTGGGCTTCAGATTCATATGAAGCAAATATTTATTAATACAAGAAGGCAAAAAAAAAAGCCATGGGTGTTCAGGGGTTTCTCTGTAGCTGCCGGGGTGTGGTTATATTGCTTCACTTATTCTTCCAGCAAGAATACGGCTTCTCCCCTGTGTATTTTCTGGTGCCATACGAGGCTTGACCTGTGACTGAATCCCTGTCCACAGACCCCGCAGGCATAGGGCTTCTCCCCGGTGTGTACTCTCTGGTGCCGGGTGAGGCTTGACTTTTGACTAAATCCCTGTCCACAGACCCCGCAGGCATAGGGCTTCTCCCCCGTGTGTACTCTCTGGTGCTGGGTGAGGTGTGACTTTTGACTAAATCCCTGTCCACAGACCCCGCAGGCATAGGGCTTCTCCCCCGTGTGTACTCTCTGGTGCTGGGTGAGGTCTGACTTTTGACTAAATCCCTGTCCACAGACCCCGCAGGCATAGGGCTTCTCCCCCGTGTGTACTCTCTGGTGCCGGGTGAGGTTTGACTTTTGACTAAATCCCTGTCCACAGACCCCGCAGGCATAGGGCTTCTCCCCCGTGTGTACTCTCTGGTGCCGGGTGAGGCGTGACTGGTGACTAAATCCCTGTCCACAGACCCCGCAGGCATAGGGCTTCTCGCCTGCGTGCGAACGCTGGTGCCCGCTGACGTTTGATGGGTCCCCGAGGCCTTGCTGGTTCTCTGCTCTCTTGACCGCTGCAATCCGCGAGGCCCCCCCTCCCACACACAGCGCGCCCCCAGACCTCCCCGTTTGCCCCTTGGGAGGGCTGGAGGGGGCCCCCCGAGTTCCCCCCGGCCTTGTCGTTGCGCGCGCAGGGCCGGGCCCTCCCTGGACCCCTCCGCCTCCGCCTCCGTCATCCGGGCGGATCTGAGCGGGGTGACTGCGTTTCACGTGTCCACTGAGGAATTTGTGACTGGAGAAGGCCAGAGAGCACGAGGGACAGGGGTGGACCTCTGCCTTTGGTGCTGCCGAAAGAAGCGGTTGTGCTTAGGCCAGAGGTCCGCGGCCCGTGCCAGGCCTGCCCGGCCTCTCCGGCCGCACAGCACGACGCGCGCTGTCCCCTGCCAGGGCTCCCCAGCGGGGCCTTCCCAGTCGGCAAGCAGGCCAGGGGCCGCCCTGGGCAGCGCCACCCCGCGGCGGGCGGGCCGCGGGCCCGAGCCGCTCATGCCGAAGTCACTTGCTGTCTTCCCTGGCCGCCCTCCGCCCGGCCCGGCCCGAGCCCCATGCGCCTTCTGCCGCCGCTCTGCCTCAGTGACGGCTGCCCGTGCCGTGCTCGGTGACCTGGGTGCAAGCGTCTGCAGTGGCTGTGCAGCGGCGGGGACGGGCCCAGGCCCACCCGGCCCGGAGCTGCGCCCCGAGCTGCGCGAGGCTGCGTGTGCCAGCGAAGAGGTGTCGGTGACCCTGCAGGGCGGCGCGCTCAGCCCTGCCCTCAGCCCCCGCTCTCCGTCGGGCAGGCAGGATTCGTCCGGGCGCAGCCCACGTGCGGGGCAGGGCAGTCCCGGGTCACGGGCTGTCCCCGTCTGTCAGGGTCTTCCCTGGCCGCCACCGGCCCGCCCCCGCCCACGGCCGCCCGCACCCTCCGGCCTCGCTCGGAACCAGGTGACGGCCGTGGGCCACACGCGCTGCCCAGCGCCGGGCGCTGCTCGGCACGGGGAGGGGCAGCAGCCCGCGGGGAAGCCCGTGCGCGCCGGGCCGGGGAGCCCCTGAGCAGCACGCCGGCCCTTGTGGTCCGCGGAAGGCGTCAAGGGCAGAGTCCGACCGCGATTGAAACGCTCCGAGTGCGCGGCTGGCTGGCGCGGGCCGCCCGGGCCCCGAGCGAGCCGGGGACCTACCTCTGCCGGCCGCGCGCCGGCCCTGCCAGCGGCCGCCCCACTCGAGGCCCAGCTCCCGGCCGTACTCGTCGCCGTACCACACGAAGAGCTCGCGGCCCGGGCCCACGGCGCGGCAGGTGCGGTAGAAGATCTGCCTGCGGTACTGGAAGGCCACCAGGTTCTGCTCCTCCTCGTCCCGGGCGCAGTTCACGTACCTGGGTCGAGGCCGGGAGGAGGCCGATGTGCACCCCGCTGTCCGGCCCCGTCCGGCCCCTCGCGCGGCGTGGACGCCTCCCTGCTGCTGCCCTGCCCTGCGCCCGGGGCCCCCTCCAGGGCCAGCCCGGCCCGGACGCAGAGCCCAGGGACCCCTGCGCTTCTAAACCGCCAACGGGGTGCCAGGCACGCACCCGCTTCTGGAGCGGCCCCGGCGCCTGCACGGCGTCCTCCCTACCACCGGCCCCCAGGTCCTGCCGAGAACTGTTTGACGACACAGAGCAATGGCGGCGTCCCCATCCTCTAGCCTCCCTGATGAAGCCAGAGCCCCTCCCGGAAATCACCGGGGCGCTCAACATGGGGACCCCCAGTGCTCCTGCAGCCCCCAGGCCCCGAACCAGTGTCATTCAGGCCCTCTCAGCCTGAAGGCCCCCCTGCTGTCACTTGTCCGCGCGCTCGTACTTCTTGCAGAAACACGAAAACGACAGCTAAAGAGTCCTACAATAAAATCTCTCGTGCCAGGCTGCTGCGTCCTGCTCGGGGTGCAGGCAGCGTTTGAAGTGAGGAAGTCTGCGTTCCAAAGCGGAGCACAGCAAAGCCTTATAATCAATGTGGAGCCAGGCGGGGTGGCGCACGCCTGTGACCCCAGCACTCGGAGGGCTGAGGCAGGAGGATCGCTGCGAGTTCGAGGCCAGCCTGGGCTACACAGTGAGCTCAAGGTCCGCCTGAACTGCACAGTGACACCCTGTCTCAAAAAGACAAAAAACAAACAAACAAACAAACAAAGGCCGGGTGAAGTGGCGCATGCCTGTAATCCCAGCATTTGGGAGGCTGAGGCAGGAGGAGCATTGCAAATCCGAGACCACCCTTGGCTGCAAAGTGAGCTAAAGCACAGCCTAGACTGCATAGTGAGACCCTGTCTCAAAAAGAGAGAAAACAAAGAAAAGCCATAGACTAAAGCGTGAATCCCATGTCACCCCTGACACTGAGCTCCCGAGAGGGCCTGAATTTAACCCGGACGAGAGTAGTGTGATGAAAGATAAGTCATGCTATTTATATATTTATTTCCTTTTTCTTTTTCTTTTTCTTTTTTTTTTTTTTTTGGTTCTGGGGATCGAACTCACGACCTCACGCTTGCCACGCAGGCGCTTAAGCCACTGAACCAAATCCCCAGCGATTATTTCCTTTTTCTTGAATGGTCACGATGTGAAAGATCAGAGAGCAGAGGAAAAAAGAGAACAGAGAAAAAAGAGCAGAGAAACAAACACAAGGAAACGGAAAAACGCGAACCAGCGAGGAGGCAGGGGGAGAAGGAAGGCCTCGGGCTCCTGAGGGACAACTGTCCCGGGCGGAACGCGGCCGCCTGCCGTGCTCACCTCATCCAGTTGGCCTGCGCCGGGTCCTTGCCATCCACGTACTCATAGCCGTGCCTCCCCTTGGTGATCTGGGATGTGGGAGCAGGAGTTAAAGGCCCCCTCGGGAGGGATGGCACCGCGCAGCCTGCCCACGGCCCGCCGTGCCCACGGCGCACACGGAGCGAACCGTGTGGTCCGCGTGCACGTGGCCCCGAGGCACAGGAGGGACCCGGGAGCCGGGGGCCGGGCCGGGGCGGGGAGGCGCCTCACCATCCAGGAGTAGCCGCTGTGCCGGGCCTCTTCGTCCTCCGTGACCTCGCCCTCGTAGGGCCCGAAGTGCAGGTCCAGCGGCAGCGCGGAGGTCCCGGTCCACACCCCGAGCCCAGCCCCCCGGATGCTCGAGGGCCGTATGCTCAGCCCGGGGGGCAGGCTGAGCGCCGCGCGGTTGGCGGTGCCCTTGTCCACCGCGTTGTCCTTTACGAACTCGGGGGGCCCGTGGGCCGGGCAGCTCTCCAGGAAGTAGTTGGCGCACTTCTCGCAGTCTGACGGGAGAGCGGGGATGAGGGGCGGCACGGCGCGGGGGGCTTCGGACGGAGCCCGGAGCAACTGCCCCTGCCCCGCACCCTGCCCGCCGCCCGGCCGGGGTGAGGGCACGACGTGACCGCAGGGGACCGCACGGAGAAGGGGCGGGCCAGGGTCACTCACACAGGTAGTCGTCGTCCTGGGGCTCGCCGACCTCTTCGTAAGCACAAGACTTCCGCTCTCGCAGGCTGTACATCGCGGGCCCCACCGCCTTCCTCCTGGGTTCTACGTCCAGGAAAGTCAGCAAGCTGAAGATGGCCGCGGGGGGACTGTCCCGCTTGTGGGGCTCTCCTGCCTTCCCATTCTCCCGCATCCGCTTAACCCGTGGGGCAGGTTTCGGGCTGTCCAGGGCCAGTGCAGCCAGCAGGGCAGGGACCGGACACACGGCGGGGGACGGGGCGTCAGTGTGGAGCCTACGGGACGCCTTGCACGCATGTCATGTGCTATTTTGCTCAGTGCTTACAGCCGCGAGATGGACCCTTACGTCTGTGCACCGGTTGGCACCCAGACGCTCACAGGGTCTATGGGACGCGCCCCAGTCCCCAGAGGCCGCTGCGGTTGTAAAACCCAAGTGTGCCGGGGATCGAGCTCACGACCTCGCGCTTGCCAGGCCGGCGCTGTGCCACTGAGCTGCATCATCCGGGCCTGAGGCTTGAACGTGGCTTCCCTAAGCGCTGCTCACACTGCACCAGCGGGCAGTCTCCTAGCTCAGCCCGGCCTGCGTCCGCCCACCCGAGGCCCACCTCGCACGCAGGCCGCGCCGCGCCGCAGGCCTGCTCCACACGGGGCCTACATGGAGCAAAGCACAGGAGCGCGTCCTCTCACCCAGCTTTCCTCTGGGGTGCTGTCCCGAGTTGCTGGGTTCTCTGGGAGAGGACACCGGCGTCTGGGTCTTGTCTGAGCCACCGCTGTCTTGTCCATTTGCTGTTCCAGGCAATTCCTTCAAGCTGGATTTGTCACTCAGCAGCGCCCTGGGCTTCCCCTTTAAGGAGAGCGTGTGTGTGTGTGTGTGTGTGTGTGTGTGTGTGCGCGTGCATGTGTGCACGCGTGTGCGTGCGCGTGTGTGTGTGTGCACACGTGTGTGTGTGCGTGCGTGTGTGTATGCGCGTGTGCGTGCGTGTGTGAGCCCTGCAGGTCTCGCTTTCTTCAGGGGCGCAGCCTGATTCCACCCGCTGCTCTCCCTCCCAGCCCTGCCACCTCCCGAGGAGTCTGAACGCTTTGCAGACGTGCAGCAGCCCCCGTGCCTTGTGACTCCGGGGCCCTCGCCCTCCAGGTTTCCGTCACATCCACACCAGGGAGACCCGAAGGGCGGACACTCGGGAAGACCAGGGAGCTGTCAGCAGGACGGGAGGGAAGGGCTTAACCTGACCGGAAGGGAGGTCACATTGGATGGAGGGGAAATGCTGAAAAGCAGAGGGGGACACCCCCCCCGGGACCTGAGGAGGACACGCGAGGCTGGGAAGAGGCTGAGGACGCGAGTTGTGAGCGCCGCCCTTCGGCCACCTGCTGAATTTGATTCGCCGGTTCCCGTGCCAACCTGGCTTGGCATTCACTAAGCTCCTCAATCTTCTGACCCGTAAGGGGGCACGCAAAGGTAATTCGTTTTCTTTTTTTCTCTTTTTACTTGTTAAAAATCCTTTTGAGACAGGGTCTCGTGATGTAGGGCAGGCTGGCCTTGGGCTCACTCTGCAGCCCAGGTTGGTCTCGAACTCACAGGGATCCTCCTGCCTCAGCCTCTGGAGTGCCGAGCTGACAGGCGTGCGCCCCACGCCCAGCTGTACCAGGTAGTTCTTAATGTGACGGTGCGCGTGAAAGGGAAGAATGTTCACCGGGGGTTCCTAAGCTGCTGGGCATCACGTGACGTGAGGCTGCCTTTCCTCCGAGCCCCGGTGTCCAGGTACCTGAAGCCCAGCACCCTGCAGCAATCTACGTCAGCGACGTCATCCGAAGCCCTCCCTGGGCCTGTGCACGCGTGCCCTGGGGACTGCTCATTTTGTACTCCCTGAGGGCCTTCAAGGACGCTTGGCGAAGGTCCGGGACGGACCTGTGTCCCCACCAGAGCAGAAGTCAGGCTGGCGGCTGAGGCGCTGACTGCAGGCCAGCCAAGCGGGGCCGGGGGTGCAAGGTGCGCCTTCCTCCCCGGCGCAGTGCCTGCATCTGTCCCAGAAAGAAGGGCACCCTCCTCCCGAGCGGCGTGTGACCTCTCTGCGGTCCCGTCGCCCCCTCGTCATTGCTCAGGTAGCCGATCTGGAAGTCCCCACTGTCCCTGCTACAGAAGGGTCCCCAGAGGGGTGGCAGGGTCCACCTCACACCCCGCCTGGCGCAGCACAGGGCTGACTGGAATAATCAGGTGAACGGGAGGACAGACCCAGCTCACAGCGCGGCAAGTTCCATGAGCCGGTACCCGCTTCCCAGCGGGCACCTCAGGTTAGACCATGGCCGAGTGCCAGCTCAGACCCACGGCGGGACATCCCCGGGCCTCGGGCTCCTCCTCTATGACACGGTCATCGTGTACGTCCCATGTCACAGTGCGGGCGGAAGGTGCGAGCGGCCTTAGTCATTTAGGACAACATCTGAAGCATCGAGAAACCAAAACGAGTGGTAGCAACTGTGTTTTTCTGTTCTTATTCTCTCTAAAAATGACTGACAGCCGGGTGTAGTCCCAGGACTTGGGAGGCAGAGGCAGGAGGACTGCCATATGGTTAAGGCCAGCCTGCGATACATAGTGAGTTCAAGGCCAGCCTGGATTAAATGGGAAGACCCTGAATCCAAAAAAATAAAAAATAAAAAAAAAAAGAAGAAAGAAAGGAAAAGAAAAGAAAGAAAAGCTGGGCATAGTGGCACATGCCTATAACGCCAGCACTCAGGAGGCTGAAGCAGGAGGATCACTGTGAGTTGGAGGCTGGCCTCAGTACGTAGTGAGTTCAAGGCCAGCCTGGACTACACAGTGAGCCCGTCTCCAGACAAACAGACAAACAAGCCTAAACTTGAAGACAGCACCGTGCTGAACAAACCAGCAAAGCAGGCAGCCCCGTACTTTAATCTTGTCTTCCGCTGTTTCAGCCCCCGAGGAAGGATCTGGGAGATACTCACCTTCCGGTGTTTACTCTGCTCCACGCGCAAGGCTGCCCACGCAGGTTTGGCTAAAGGTGATGAGAAATCAGGTTGGTAAAGACCTCCAAACTCCCGGGATTCCTACTAGTGACAGAGAACCCTGACCCACGTGGTGAAGACCCCAGCTCGATCCACACATGACATGCAAAGACTCTAAAAATCCCTACGGCCTCTTCCCTGGCAATGCATCACTAACTTCCGTTTAGAGCTTTTCAAATTCACACTAAACTTCCCTCTAGTGCTTTTAAAATTCAAACCCCAGCTCTCTCCACCTGTGTTCCTAAGATAGTGGCTACGTTTATTTGAAAACTTTGAATCAGTTGGACATTAATGACAATGACCCTGTGCATAGCAGGAAATCACCTCTCCATAAAGAGGTCACGCACGTAGAACCCACCTGAGTACCCCCCAGATAATGAATGATAAGGAACCTGTCCTGCACCCGCAATAGGCCGTTACTTCCCTTTAAACAGGAAAGACACACTGCAGCATGGATACACCTCCAAGACACTTGCTAGGCATCTAATCCAGTTAGAAAAAGACAAATACTTCACACGTATGACGCATCTGGAAACATGGGCATAATTGTGCTAGCAAGGGTGTCGGAGGGAGAGAAATGGGGTGTTGTTATGGGGTACAGTTTCAGTCACACGGATCAAACGTGGTAGAGATCGCTGCCCAGCAAGGCTCAGAGTGGTAACAACGTCGTGCACGTACAACTTAGAAGCGGGAACGTGTGCTGTGCGTTTTCTGACTGTTGAGGTACAGTGGACAGGCTGACTCGGGTGGAACCCGGGTAGACACGCGGGGCTGCGCGGTGAGCCGTGCGGGCTGTCTCCCACGCAGGCCGTGTCTTCACAGCCGAACCTTCGCGCTCACACATGGCGGTTTCAAACCTCTCCGTGTTTAAGGCCAAGGCCCCAGAACTGGTAGATGAGGGGTCACAGACCTGAGGCGAGTTGCTTTCCCTGGTGTAGGCATGCTGGCGCCCCTCTAACCTGCAGAGAGCAGCCTCGTTCCACTCGGCCTGGGTGCATCTCACTGCCGTGCTGCCCTCTGAGGAGCGGCATGTGGCAAAGATCGGAAACTGCGACCCTTCCTCACACCCTCTCCTGATTCAGTTCAAAGAATCAGGTTCCTTCTCGGTGGAGAGCTCATGTGGCTCACGCAACAGAAATAAAACTAGGCGTCTTTACGTAATGCGTTAACTGCTGTACTCTAGCAAAAGCGTCGCCATTCTGCTCTGTATGCGCCATTTCTTTTGTTCCTAGTTTGTGGTTTGAAAAGTCCGGGAGCTGGCAAACCATCTTTTTTGCAAGGCTTCATTCAGCCTTTGCAAATTCCAATGGAGAGACCAAGAGCTGTAAATCTCCTGCAGAGCTAGTTGTCTCTAAAAAATTAGTCCTTAATACCGAATAAGGCAACAAAAGCCTTTTTGGCTCCCTGGTTCCCTCCCCACCCTGACACCACACTCTCCTCCTTTATAAACCCCTTCAGAAGCTTAACCTGTTGCAGATTGCAGACTCCATCGCATCTGTGTCGCTGGGCACCAGCATAAAAAACAAAGCGCTTATTCCTTCTTCTTTTTGGACGTCGTCTCGTTTTGGGTTGTAACATTAACCACTAGCTTTTCCGAGACATGGACTCCAAAGACCAAACTATTGCAATATCACTGTCAGGGAGAGATTGGGGGAGGGACTTGTCGCTTAATTAAGGTTTCTTTAACTGTCTTTTGGTTAACAATGTTTAGAAACAATGTTCCTTTAAAAATGATAAGTAAGACAGAAATAGTATGGAGAGGACACTGGAGACCCCTCACAGCCCTCCTAGTTCAGTCTGGTCTCAGAATTCCACCACAACTGTTTCCAACCTTTCTGTTTCCATTTCAAAATCCTGAGACACAAATGAGCACAAAATAAAATAGAAAGTAAGCTACGGAAAAGCCGCCTGCCAGCCGCCTTCCTCCGGTGACGGTGGCTGTTTGGGACCTGATATTTGTTACTCGCGATCCGATTTTGTGCCTTTCCCTCACGTGTGTATCTATAATTACATACGTATGCACACCACGCACACACATAGGTGTTCTGCCCCTTTAACAGCTGCGTGGAAATAGCCTCCTAATGGCTTGTTTGCCAGCACGCATGTTTTCTGAGACCTTTCTGAAACCCGGGTCGGCCCTGACCTGGGAGGTGACCTGTGAGTCACCCTGGCCCTCACCTTGCTGCCGAGGTGTCCACTCCTCATCGGAATCCTCAGGGTCCTCCACCTGGGGTCTGCCGGTTCGCCGTCCACGACACATGAAATCCGGTCGGTGGGCTCGGAGACCTGGGGAAGAGCGAACGCTTCCTGATGAAAGGGGACGAACATGGCGGGCGGGGGGACAGCAGGCAGTGGCGGGGGACAGACAGATGGCGTCTCCGCGTGGGGAGCAGATATGGCGTCTCCTCGTGGCTAGCGCAGCACTCAGCTCTCCCCTGAGCCGCACAACATAGCTTCGCTCTGTGACCCCTCGGGGAAGGGACAGTGTGCTGTGCCTACAGCAGAACTGCAGGGACACGGGGCGGAGCGAGGCCTACGCCTGCCTCCCAGCCCATCCGACCCAGACTCTCGTCACCTATGGAAAGCATCATATTGTAGTTGTTTTTCACGTTCCGGTAGCGCTCTTTCTCGAACTCTCCCATCTTCGCCCATTCTGCCTTGGAGAAGTATCTGGAGATGTCCTTGAAAGCATCTTTGATCTGGAGGAAAGAGACTCTGTGATTCGCTAGCACAGGTCACAAGACAGAATCCCCCTCTCCTCCTCGGCGCCTGCAGGGCCCAGCCCGGCTGCTGCGTCTCCGTGAAGCAGACGGCCCTGCCCTCCATGTGCCTGTGACGCCGGGAGGGCTCACAGATGGCCCTGGCTGTCCCCTCTTAGCAGCTGTGACCCGAGGCCTTTCCTCCCTACGGCCCGGGGTGCACCGCCCCAGCCCAGGGTCCGGTCCCACCTCCCTGTGCAGACCCGCAGGGCCCGACCTCGCCTTCCCCACCGCACATCTACCTCGGGCTTCTGCCCGGCTCCCGCTGGGTCTCCCTCCGAGCTGTCCTCCGAGGGACTGGGGGCACTCATGGGCCTGGACGCCTCGAGGGAAGGCCACGCACCTGTGGAAGGAGGGGCTGGGGCTGCTCTCCAGGCGGGGCCCAGAGCAGGGGAGCCTGGGAAGTGAGTCCCAAGGCTTGGACTCCCCTCTGCCGGAAGGGTTAGGGTCAGGGCTGCACGCCTCAACAGGAGAATGGGGGAGAGGGGACGACAAAGGGGATGAGCTGTCCCCAAACAAACCCTAATCATAACCTTGTCCCTAGCCCTACGCAAACCTGATCTGACCTCACCTTAACCCTAACCCTCACCCCAAACTTAACCTATCTCTCACCTCAACCCTAACCTACCCCAAGCTTACCCCCAACCCTAACATACCCCAAACCAAACACTCACCCTAATCCCAGCCCCAAGCTTCACCCCAGCTCAGCCTAAACATGATCTAACTTTAAACATAACCAAACTCTTGCCCCAACCTTAAGCTACCGCAACATTCGCCTGAACCAAAACCCTAGCCCAGCCTTCATCCTGAATGCAACCCCAAGCCTCATCCCAATCCATCCCTAACCTGATTCAACCCTAACCCTAACCCTCCACGAGACCCAGAAACCACAACTTCCACCAACCCCAACTCCAGCCACAAACCAGACCAACCTGTTCTAACATTCACCCAAATCTCAACCCAACCGTGACACTAACCCAACATTAGCCCGACATCAACCCAAAACTTCGCCATAACCCCAAACCTAGTCCTAACCTTCACCCCAAAAACTAACACCAGCCTCAATCCCAACCCCAATCCTAACCACCCCCAAACCTAACTCTGACCCTAACCCTAACCTCAGCTACAACCATAGGCTTCACCCAACGCCAGGCCCAACCCTAACCAGAGCCCAACACGAACCCTAACCCACCCTAACCCTTGCCCCAACGCTAATCCCGATGCAAACCCCAACACTAACACTAATCCCCCAAGTTAACCACAAACCTAACCCTCACCCCAACATGAACCTCTGCGCTTACCCTAACACTAACCCCAACACTAACACTAGCACAAATCCCCAACCTTAACCACAAACCTAACCCTCACCCCAACATGAACCTCTGCGCTTACCCTAACACTAACCCAGAACCCAAACCCCAACCTTAACCCTGCAAACTCACCCAAACCCAAACAATCCCAACCCGAGCCCTCGTCCCAACATGAACCCCAACCCCAACCCCAAACCTGACCCTTGCCCCAATCCAAATCCCAACCCTGACCAAACACCAACGCTCACCCCAAAACTAATGCCACTCCTAATCCTCACCCCAGCCCAAGCCCTCGTGTCAACCCAAACCCCCATCCTAACCCTCACCTCCCACCCAAACTCCAGCCCTAACCCTCGCCCCAAACCAAACCCCAACCCCAACCCTAATTCTTGCCCGGACACTAATCCCAACCCTGACCCCAACCTTCGCCGCGCCGCCGGCCCTAACCAGCTCTGAGCCTGACTGGGCGGAGGGACGACCCGGTCCTCCCGGTTCAGGACCTGGGGGCTCCCCGGGATTCCGGAGTTGGGGTGCGGTGTGTGGGCCTCCTGGGGGCAGTTGGGGGAGACCGGTTTTCGGGTCAGGCAAGGGGGCGCCCAGGCCGAGGCGGAGGCCGCAGGAAGGGGGGCCCCTCGGGTGGGGCTGACTGGAACCCTGCGCTGATGGGACCGGGGTCCCCGAGCGGACTGGGGCGTCTCTGAGGGTGGACACTGGGGACTCTGGTTGAAGGACTGGGGTTCCTCGGGGAGGCCTGCGGGATCTCCCGGGGCACCAGGCGGAGGGTTTGGGGCTCCTCCTGGGAGGGCGTTTGGGGGGCCTCAGGCAGAGGGAAGTGGGGTCCCAGGCGCGGGCGTGTGAGGCTCCTCGGACACGACTCAGTGTCCTTCGGATGGAAGAGATTTGGAGCGAGGTAGAGACCCAGGTTCCGGGTTCCGGGTTTCTGGGGTCCCTGTCACCCATGGGGACCTTCGGTCTCTAATGACAATTTGGGGCCCGGGGAGGGGTTCGAACTCCAGCGTTGGGGCCGAGGAGGGAGGATTCACTGTCCTTGGGTGGAGCCCGGACCGCGGGGCCTTGGGGTGTCCTGCCAGGAGCGGAGTTGGGGGCCCCTCAGGCCAGCAGGTTTGGGGTCTCTCGGGGCTGAGGGAATTGGAAGTTTGGCAGGATAGGGGACGAGAGCCTCAGGCTGAGACAGAAAGGCTCGCGGAGGGCTCCGGGGGCTTCTCACGCACCGCAGAGCGGGTCCTGACAGGATCCGGCCGCTGTGCTCTCCTTGACTGACTGGCGGTGACTACCCAGCCCTTCAGAAGTTACTGCGTGGGGGCGGGACGAACGCAACCAATCAGCACACAGACCAAAAGCGCCACACCAATGAGCGCTCAGGACTCCAGTGGGAGGCGTGGCAGAGGGCGTGACAAGGCCTGTCAGGCACCTGTGCAACCCGAACTGGGCTCTTGCTGGGGGCGGGGCCTGTATTTCCCGCCCTGCAGAAGGTCACGCCCCACTCTACCTGGATTGGCTGCCTAGGGCCCGGCGAGTGTCCGTCAAGAAAAGGGGCGCGGGCTTGCTGGCGTATTGTAAGGGCCTCCCCTACTGCTGCTGTTGCCTGCTGTCTGGCTTTGGGGTCAGGGTGAGTTCAGGGCTGATGAGGTTGGCCTAAGGGGTAGAGGTGAGGATTAGGCTGTTAGAGTGCAGAGGAGGAGGGGAGGGGCGGGGGCCTGGGCGTGGTTTCAGGAAGGTATGGTCTGTGGGGGCGAGGCCTGAGGAAGAGGAGCGGGGCCTATGAGAGGAGGGGTGCGGTCTGCTAGAAGAGTGACTACTGTTTACCCTGGCGGAGGGCAGTGAACACAAGGGGAACGA
>PVJX010028245.1:12051-24150 GCA_004027295.1 Dolichotis patagonum | reverse complement strand
CCTCCCCTCTGGGCCAATCAACCTTCAGGGGCCTTCACTGTGTTAGTGTGTGCTGCGTGTAGGGAATAGGTTTGAGACAACTTATTGAGTCCTGGCCAGTGGTGTGACCCAGGCCAAGCAGATCCCACCAGTCTGCTCTGGGAGAAGAACAACCAACTGAAGTCACTGCCATTCCTAATTCAGGTCCATCCTGCCTGATTCCAACATGTTGTCCAGTTGGTCACCCCTTTCCTGTGGGAGGGTCTTATTTTCAGCACTCACCATGGGTTAATGTGGGTCCCTCATTGGCTCCGTTCACCATTGGGCTTGCTGACTTCTGACGTCAGTGCAGCTGTGGTGCGATTTCATAGCAGCTCTGGGGGAGTTGTGCACGGGGCAGCTCAGCTCCTCACTTGGGACGGGTCAGGCCAGTTGCAGTGGTGCAAGTTAGGGCACTCAGGCCAGTCGCAATGGTGTGAATTCAGGCAGCTCAGTGATAGCACCATGACCACTAATCTTAGCTTCTCTAATGGTAGCCCTGGAACTGTGTGTTTGACCAGCTCTTTTCCCTTCAGTTTCTTCCTGGGTTGAGAGAATCCATCTCCCTCTGTCACTCTGTCTCTCCAGGATGTTTTATTCCAGTATCTGAGCTGTCTCTCTCAGGGAGGCTCTGTATCCTGCTGCATATTGGTCTGCCACCTTTAGCTCTTCTCTGGTTTCCAATCTTAGGAACAAAAGGAAAACCACAAGTGGGAGAAAGTCAAAAAACTTTAAGCAAGAGAGTGGAATGAATAACACTGAGGGTTGGTGAAGTTGGATTCTCTGCAAACACATCCTATTTAAAATATGCCTTCTTGAAAGTCCTTGATTTTTTGTTATGACTAGTACCCTTTGTTCTGTGTTAGACCAGAGTTCTTTGAGGTTTCTTTATTTCATAATCCAAGGCTCACAAACTTTGGGAGCTGAAAAGAATTTTGAGAGTATGTATTTGTGCTTTTTTTGTGGTGCTTTTTTTGTGGTGTCATCCATCAGTAAAATTAGGAAAAGACATCTAGAAAAACACAGGGTCAACATTATGTTTAAAGAAGCCTACAACACTTTAAATTTGGTTTCAGTGAAAAAAAGGTTATTATTCTCTGGCTCTCTGTTTCATATCCTTTATCCCCTCATTTGCTTCATGGAGTTTATGACATTTGAGCTAGGCTGGATTCCAAAGGATAGAAAGGATTTCTATAGTTTGGGAGGGAAACAAAGGCGGCAAGGCAAAGATGCCTACTTGTTGCTCAATACTTAGTCTCCTCTTTCAATTTAGCCAGTCACATGACTTCCCAGAATGTTGCTATATATGGCCATGTGATTAATTTCTGGCCAATGAGATGGACATAAATACAGAATCTTATGTAATCTGTCCATAAAAAGAAGGAGATATGCCCTTGTCCATCCTTTTCTCTATCTTCCTCCATTTTATTTGATTAGAATCTTGTTGTGGTGTCACACCATCTGAGACCATGGATTTAAGGACAATGTAGGGCGTCAAAGCAGATAATGTACTTGGAAAAGGTTTGGTTTTTAGGTGTCCTCACAGAGTAAGTCTGGCACACTATCCCTAGATATCTGAACTTTGGACTGCTTCAGAGAAAGAAACCCCTATTTTATGAGCTATTACATGCAGCCAAACATGTTGAGTAACTAATACAGGCCTTTCAAACTTAGGAAGTAATATCATCAACAGCTGCAAGTAAGAAAATTGATCAAGGGTGAGAAATTTCACCTCTATGCTCCATATATGTCCTTTTTTATTTGTATGTTTGTTTTTTTAGACAGGGTCTCATTATTTAGCCCAAGCTGGCCCTGAGTTTACAGTGATCTTTCTGCCTCAGTCTCCTGAGTGCTAGGACTACAAATGTGTGGGGGTTTTTTTTTGTACCAGGGATTGAACTCACAACCTCATGCTTGCTAAGCAGGCACTTATACCACTGAGCTAAATTTCCGGCCATTAAAAATGTGTTTTTTTTTAATTTTTAATTTTAAAGAGAATAAAACAAAAAACAGAACAAAGCAGATCAAAACAAAATAATACAAGCAAGACAGGATTACAAAACAAGACAACAGGAAATCAACAGTGGTTACCATTATGTCTCTTGTTTTCTTCAAATATCGTTGTGCATACCTTCACACACACTGAATTCAAACAAGACAAAATAATATAAAACCATTCCAAACAAAAAAATGAAAGCATTACAGGCCTTCAAAACCAGACAGTAGGAAAACCAACAGTGACTACCATAATGTCTCTTGTTCTCTTCAAAATAGCTGTCCATACCTTCATACATATTGAAATTAAATAATGCAAAACAGACTAAAACCAATCAAAACAAAGAATAAAAGCATTACTGGACTTCACAACAAGATGATAGTAAATTAGCAATGGATAGCATAATGTCTCATTTTCTTCAAAGTAGCTGTTCATACCATCACATATAATAAAATCGATTCTTGTAAACTCTTTAGGAGAAGTTCTAGGCATGTATAAGCCTATACATGTACAGCTATCCTTTCTGTAATAGAGTGAAAAACAAAACAAATTACAAGAAAAACAAGAAACAACAGAGAAATTACAATAACAAAGAGCCCAAAATAATGACAATATAGGCTTTTAAAACAAGGTGGTAGAAACATAATAAAGGTTGTTATTTTGCAGTTATCTTTAAAAGAGTTACTCAGATTACCAGATATAAACATGCAAAATTGATCTAATCCTATCAATGTTAACTGTTTTGTTCCAAGAACTAATAGAATTTGTAGCACAATTATCTTAGCTATCGTAAGTGTGTATATACAAATTTACAAATGTGTTCTTAACAATCCAAATCTGATCAGCCAATTCTCCCATTTGAAATCCTCTGTGATTTCTCATTTCAGAGAAGGCCATTCTGAAAAAAGGGGAAAATGGGCCCTTTCACCAAACAAGAACATCAAGGTACCCAAAGGCCAAATTACCCCGGATAACAGAAGAAAATCTCATAAATGAATACAGGTTAGCAATAACAATAGCAGAGGAAAATGTTAATTTTGAAAATTATAACCACTTGCTCTAAGTATTTGAGTTTAGAATAACTCAAGTCAGTTTGAACATTCCTGGTCTTCTCCTCCCAAACACCACTGTTATCTTTATTTGGTGTCAGTTTAGCCATCTTCTGACCTTTGTTATATCAGAATAGCTTCTTTCCTCTAATTCAGTGTGTGTCTAGTACATGTCAGATACCATCCTAAGGCCTGGGGACTATAGTGGTCAACAAAATGGAAACCAACCTGACTTCATAGAGTTTTTGATCTAAAGGGGTAGAATGAACATTAAACAAATAAGTAATCACTTAATTTATTATAATTGCAGTAAGTATTTCAAAGAAAGTGTCAGACCATATCTAGCTCTCCTTTTTCATCATCATATGGCCAGATTTGTAGAATTATCTTATACATCCTGGGAAAACTCACTTTGTACCTCTACTTACTACAACAAGAGCTCTTCTGGTTCATCTGGTTTCTCTCTGACTATACCCCATCTTCTACCAGTCACTCAGGACTTCATATCACTTCTCTTCAAAGATCTAGGTTGCTTTTGGAAAGCACAATGGAAAACCATGGGATAGAGCATAAGAAAATCATTGACTTCATAGGAGTTGTGGTGGATTAACTTATGGTCAACTTAGTGAGTCAGTGTGGTGCTGGGTGTGGAGGTCCCACCTGAGGATTATTGCCAATAGCATAAAAAGAAAACTAGAAGGGAAGATGGATGGTGTGCTGTTGAGTCTCCTGGAGAAGCTCGTCACTCTGGCTTTCGTGATATGAACTTGGCTGTTCTTATCACTGAAGGATCTCAGGACCTTGATGGCACTTGAGGATGGCTGTGGTTCCTTTTTGGGGAGCTCTAGATTTTACCTTGAGTGTCACTTCCTGGCTCCAGTGCAGATCCGTAAGCCTGCTGGCATAGATCCTTCATCCTACTGGCTAGGACTTTCTAGCTTCCACCACTGACCTTTGGGCCTTCCCAGTGCAGATCCTTGATACAGACTTGTGTGAGTATTGTCGTGGGCTCTAGGCCTCCAGCTGGACTCATAGAGGACATTGTCATGGGCTCTAGGTCTTCAGCTGAACTCATGCAAGATATTGGCGTGGTATGTGGCCCTCACCTGGATTCTTTGGGTCTCTAGTACGTGGACAGATCTCCCTCACTTTTTTGCATTTGACTCTTTGGGTGATTATTATAATATAATCCTATAGGTTATGTGTCCTGTATTAAATCATTTCCTTTGTCAACCCCGACTACAACAGGGGTTCTCCAATGGGAGAAGACAGACCTCAGTTCTACCCATCTTTTGATCAGACTAGTGATGAGGAACTTTTTCATGAATCTGATTATACATTTCCAAATTCTTAACTTGACTTTGGTCTCATCAGTGACTTTTCCAAAAATGTACCTAATCCCCACCCCAGCACTCAAACTCTTCAGCAAAATAAAATCGTCAGGGATAGCAAGTAAACACAGTATTCTTCAAGTAATAAAAAAAAGAAGAAAAGAAAACATAAAAATCAACCAGTGAAAATATACCAGATATTTCATCTAGGCAGCTTTCACACAAACAGTTTTTGGGTGGACAATTTTTATAAGACTATATTCATAATAGTCATATTTCATGGATCAGTAAGAGGTAGATCTTAAAATTCTGTAAAACCCAACCAAAGGCCTGCTTTCTAGAATAAGAATTTGTAGTGCAATTGCAATCTAGATACCAGGGCAGGTCACTGGACACAGGAGACTCCAATTTCACCTTCAGCTGATATTCTAGAAATCAGTCCATGCTATTGATGGGTTCAGGACATGCTACCCTACAAAACATGGAAACTTGGTTTTTGAGAAAACAGCAGAAGTAGGAAGGTCACTCTTACCTTCCTCTTGCCCATCTTCCCTGAGGCAAATAAAGTAGCAAAAATATGCCAGATATTACATCTAGCTGGCCTTAAGAGGAGGGTTACTCTCTGATCTCCCTCTCTTTTTCTTGAAGACCCTCATGTGGCTGATGTCCTGCCCTGCAGCATGAAGGAATGGACTGTCAAGCAGGAGTGCCAGGAACAATCTAAACAAACAGTCCTTTTTAACTTTTTGTTTTGGTTTATAGTCCTGGTATTCAAATCCAGCATCCTGTGGGTGCTAGGCACTCTGTCACCAAGCCACACTCCCAACCCACAAACATACCTAAGCTCCTCCACCCCATATTACCATTAGAACATATCCTTTTGTCCTCTAATCATATTTCTGCATGACTGTCCATAGGAATACACAAATTTCCCTATTCCTTTAAGACTTCATTTCTGAAGGCTCCCATCACATAAAGCCTATTAAATTTGGATGCTGTTCTCTTGGTAAACTGTCTTTGGTTACAATAGTCCCAGTCATGAACATTGTTATGGGCAGAGAAAAATTATTACCTTTTCTCCTCTATACCGCCATAAAAATTCCCAACCAAACTTGGCTATAGATAATTCTTATGCATTCCTATAAAAACATTCAGAATTTTCTCAAAGCATAACAAAACTGGAAAACTATTGAATGGTAGTATACTAACACATACACTCATTTTCATTTTTGCCTAGGTATGAGGTATAAAAGCTATTTGCATGAAATAAATAGCCCATATCAATGTCTTGTATCTTTGTCCCTTAATGACATTCACATTGATTGATAGACACTCGCCTCAGGGAGAAAGTAGGTTTACTATCTGTTCAAGTGATGGCAAGCTCAGATCTTCTCCTTCAGTGCCTCTATCCTTCCCTGTCCTTGATACAAGAGAAAGAAACTTCCAACCTACTGTATGCTTGGTAGGAGTTCATGTTCTCTAAAATCAAAGAATGAATTTTAGAAACAATGGAGGTTAAGAACAGAATATATTTATTTAGAGAAAGAAAGCTTCTGTCTGACAGACAGAAGGGGTCCCGAGTGGGTTGCCAAAGACTCTGTCTTTTCTAGGAACTTTTATAGAGAAAAACCACAAAGTGAGGCAGGTTGTTATTTTGTATCAGGAACCAAACTCAGGACCTTGGGCTTGCCAGGCAGGCACTTATGCCACTGAGCTATATCCCTGGGCCCCTCTCTTTTTCATTATTTTAAAGAGAAAAAAAACAAGATTTCAAAACAAGATCATGGCTAATATATCTTTAAATTAGCTACTCAGAGTACAAGATATCAAGATTTAATTGTCCATGCCATATTAGCACAAACCTTTCTTTTTAATGAGCTAAGAAAAATTACTAGTATAACTACCTTAACTATCATATATATATATTTTCTTTTTCCTTCCTTCTTTTCTCCATTCCCTCAACCCAGTTTCTCTTTCTTTTTGAAGCTTCTGCCCATTTCACAATATCTGTTGTATATTTTTGATCTTGTTTACTCTTTCAGCTTCTCATACTAGGGAGACAATAAGATGTTTCTGCACATGTGCATCTGGTTTGTTTCACTTATGAGTACAGTCTCCAGGTATATCCATTTACCCATAAAAGTCTCCAGTTTATCATTCTTTATGACTGAGTAGTACTCCCAGATTCAGCCTTGATCTCAAAACATGGGAAGCTTCTTTTGACACACTGAGGTGATTTTAGGTGATGTTAGGATCTCTCTTCTCTGCTTCCCTGTGCTCTTAAGTGGATTTCTCTGTTTGTGTTCCCTTAACTGTACCTTTGACTTGACTATCACTTCTTGAAGGTAATTTTTTTTAATCTACTGCTCCTATCTCAGTTTTGGACACAGAACTGAAAGTTAATATACAATAGTGAGATGCATGAGTGGCTGTTTCGTCTTTTTATCTTTAAAAAGCCTTAGACATAGAGGAAATTTCATACATATACCATATGTACTGAAGAAACCTTGTGATTGGTGTGTCAGTTGGACCATTATTAACTTCAAAATAATTCTACTTGCCAGATATCATTTTTGAAATACTAAAGCTTCTCTTTAAAAAAACTCAAAATCTGTATATAAAATCTTGTATTAAATAAAATAAAGTGAATATTACTCAAGTTTTCAGGAAGACAAATATTTGCTTTCCATAGTCTGTTCTCATTTATTCTTCCTTGTCACAAAAGAGCAATATTTTATTAGACTTTCCTTTTCAAAGTGGAGACTTTGTCTTATGATTTAAATTTGTTATGTGTTTCTCTTGAAAAAAAGTCATTAGAAAGTTTAACTACAAATAAAGCATTTTTTTGGAATTTTATAATTCAAGTTCATTTAAAATCATGTAAACCTCTATCACCTCCATCCCTCTTCCTTCAAAACAACATTTTTTGTAGTCTTCTGACAGTATTTTTTAGTTCTCTTCCATTATTTTTAATAAAGCATATTTTGATGATTGAAAGGAATTTCACTAGGGTATTTAACTTAACTTTGAAGGAATATGCAATTAGTGTCAGGCTAAAGGAGTTATGTTGTGCAGAAAATGAAATTTTCTGTGGCTAAGCAGATATTCTTCATAAAGTTTACATTTCACATTCCTTCATTTTAAAAGTAGCAAGTACATCTTGTTATTTGCATTTAGATACTCGCCTCCCCAACGGAAGGAATGCCAGCTTAGAAGACAGAAGATCTAGTTTCCAAGCCTATCTTTTTCCCTTGCAAGGTTTGGGAACTGTCTAGACAGAGAGCAACCCCAGCTTCCTGACCTATGGTCTAAGGGGCTGGAAGAGAAATCTCAGTGAGCTTTGAATGTTTCTGTTCTATGCTTCTGCCCTACCACTGCATCTCTGATGACTATGTGAATATATTAAGCTTTACTATGTTTTACTCCCCAGCTTTTCTCTTAAAAAAAATTAGTCGTGGGCTGGGGATTTAGCTCAGCGGCATAAACACCTGTTTGGCAAGCATGAGGTTGTGAGTTCGATCCCCGGTACAAAAAAAAACTTTAAAAAAATAGTCTCATTGTGTTTGTAAATAAATGACATCACTAGACAAATGGTTCGATATTGTTGTTCTTTTTTTTAGGGGCTTTTTTTTTACTGTTTTGTTTTTTGGTACCAGGAGTCGAACTCAGTCCCTTGCGCTTGCCAGGCAGGCATTGTGCCGCTGAGCTACATCCCCAGCCCTCAGCACCATGGTTGACATCAGCTGAATGTGGCTTACCCTCAGTAGCAGCACACTGCTCTGTAACAGGGGGGCATGAAAGATGTACAAAAACCTGGTAGTTATTATTCTTGCCTGCTCCCTGATTCCATCTCTTCCTCTGGTTCAATATTCTCTTGCCTTTGAGGAATTTCTTCCCCATTCCATACCACCCCAAAGTGTGCCTCTTGGCTTGAGAATTATTTTGAGAAACTACTGGTGCAACAGAAATTTACACCTATAAGGAAATCTCCATTTTTTAAGAGCAATTTTCTCTCTGTACCAAGAAGGGTAACTATAATGCACAAGAACCTCATCAATGCCAAAGGTATCCATTTCAATCTGCATAACAAATCTTGCTCTCCTTTACCATACTTTTCCTGGTCAGTCCCGCACAGCTAAGTGAGTTAATATATCCCTTTTTTATTTATGAAAGTTTGATTTGGATTTTCCTGGGACTTTTTTTGGCGGCAAGGAGTCACATTTATGTAATGTGAATGCACAAGTGATTTTGAGACAATAGAGACTGAACATACACATTTTGATGGATTACCAATCAGGAGTATAGTTAGTTTCTGTAGCCATCACTAAACAGCTACTCAAGTGTTCATGAAATTACCTCATTGTTATGTGTTGGGGTGTGTGTGTGTGTGTGTGTGCGCATATGAGTGTGTGCACTTATTAGAATGAAATCTACTGATACTCTCTATGACTTAAATTCCAAAGTTCCATGCTCTTTTTTAATGTCATTTTGTAACCACACCTAAACTAAGCAAAAGTATCTACCTAGCCTTCCAAAATCTCCTTATGGTTTTCTATTCATTCATCAAAAGGAGAACACTACCCATTCAAACAGAAAAACACAAATAATACCATTCTACCTCTCTTCCTGGATTTCTAGACTCTTGTCTATTGTGAAATATTTCTCATGCTTTCTTGATCCCTGGTCCCCTAGGTCTTTTTTGAGGTTTTTTGGCTTTGAGAAGCTTTTTTGGATGTGTTTCCCTGGCCTGATACTGACACTCAACTTCACTTAACAGCCTCAGGAGACCTTAGGGCCTCCCCTTTTGCATGAGTTAACACAATAAGGAACTAACACCACGCAGTGCGAATGACAATATCTTATTGCACAGGATTTTACTGGCCAAAATAAAAAAGCTGCTTATCAGACCCAGGAACTCTTTCTGGCCTTCTAAAAAATATTGTCATCCTTAAGATCATACAATGACACAGACCATTTAACTATTCTCTTCAGTTTTCTCTTTGCCCAAGACTTCAACTTGCCTTCCGTTCCCACTCTTCTACTTACCCTTCCCTACACTGACAGCGACCTTATTTCTATCCCACAAATGCCCTGACCTGGGGACAGAGTAAAGATGGGCAGACAGATGGGAAGATAAACAGTGAGGGAAAGCAATAGAGGAAACTTGAACCTGTCTGCATAATCCTCACACGAAATCTTCCTCTTTACTTAGGGATAGAGAGGAAGCTCTTAATTCATTCTCAGTACGACATTGCTAAATTTTTATTTCTTGTATGGAGACTCATTTAAGGCATTTATAAAAACTCAATGAAAAATCTCAAACACACTCAACAGAGTTGATAGATCACAAATTTTTTGGAGGTATGAAGAACTAAGCCTGGGGTCTTGACCATGAGAGGCCAATGCTCTTCCACTCAAACATGGTTAGTTCCCATCCCACTGACCTTTCATCTTTGAAGTAAAATAAACAAAACAAAGCTAGTTATACAAATATGTGGGGAGAGATAGGTACAGAATGTTCCTTTACTCTCCTTTATTAATTCAGATGTTACTGGTGAAAAACATTGACTTTTCACTTTAAAAAAGAAAGATGTTAGTAAGTTAATATTGTCATTCTAATTTTTTTCTATGTTTCCCACTTTTTCCTAAACTGAGCTGAATAATGCCCACTTGGTGGCTATAAGTATTATATCTTTGGAAACCTTTGGGCCACCCAGTTTCTTGAAACTTTCTCTGAAATTTAAGCGGTAGTTCATTAGAAAATAAAACATAAAAACATAAAAAGTTCTTAAACATTGGCTAGATCCTCAAGAAATAATAAAGTAATATATAGAATCCTAAAAGAAGACACTAAGGAGAACCAATTAGTCAATTGAGAATATTTGAAAATGAAATTTAAAATAAAGCTGTGTTAGAAAATAACATGAATATTCGTATGGAGAATTCACATGTAAATTGTAGTAATTTAAGGAACTAACTTTACGGGTATTTTGAAACACCGCATTTGCAAAGTTGTCTTTGGTATTCATAATCCCTCTGTGTAATGTCTTGAGAAAACAGTTATGAAATTTCCAGCTGGGATTCCCATGGCTCCAGCAGTTGTTCCTATGAACCACTTTTGATTTTTTCATCTTAATCATGTTGACAGTAAACGAGGGAAAGAAACTTTTTCTCTTCTTGACACATCAGAAAACAGTTTTGCTTTTAGAGCACATTTTTTTTACATTTCATTTTCATAATTGATCTTCCAGAAATTTTGAGCCTTTTTGATTGAGAGATAATATAATATTAAAAATGTTAATGAAAAACTTAAAAACCTTCTCTATAAATCACTACAGTAACAAAACAAATCTGGTTCACCATTTGTGAGTTGTGTTTCTGGCTTTGTTCATGTATACGCACATTTTATGTAACATTTTAAACTGCATATGAAATTTACATATTGGCCCTTTTTGTTTACCCTTTTATTATAAATTTTAGGTAATATACAAATCCATAAGTAGCATTTTTTTTATTTTTTTATTTCTATTTTTTTATTTTAAAGAGGGTAAAATTAAACACAACAAAATAGAACAAAATGGGACATAAGAAAGCATAAATTTCAAAGCTAGACAACCAGAGATCTTCACTATCTATCATATTGTCTCTTGTTTTCTTCCAAATAGTTGTCCATATCTTCACCAGGGAGGGGAGTAGTTTCTTGGTTTCCCGGCGACCCAGGTCCCAGCATGGCTCCGGTCTCAGGAGGCGCCCGTGTTTCCCTCTCTGGGCTGCCTGAAGCCTGCCATGCTCACAGCCGCTCACCAGGGAGGGGAGTAGTTGCTTCTAAAATTTATCCTTTACAAAGCTATTTCTTTCTGATGAATTGACCATTCCATTTCCAAAGTTCTGAAATGGCCAACAGACCACAGAAAGAATTCTCTTTAGGTTCCTGTTTGAAACCAGCAGCTATAGCAATCTGCTGGCCTTGCTTCAGGGCCAGGATAACTAGCATTTTAAAATTCCTAGTTTTAGACATTCCAAATGTCTCTGAAGTTTGCTATTCCAGATACACATAATAGGAACTCCTATAGAGCTAGAACTGACCCAACAGGAAGAAGAGCCACTATCCCAAGAGGAATCTGAGGCGGCCCTCCTTCCAAGCAAGAACAAGCTTCTCTCAGGTAGTAAAATGCTCCTCAAACCATAGAATATCTTCGGAGTTACAAACCGGAAATGAGATGATTGAATGGACCCTGGTCCGACTCAGTTAATCCCTAAAGGCTATCTGTTTCTTTCTGCGCAGGCCAGTCAGAACCTGTCCCTCATGTGTCCCCTGCAGTTGCTCAAGCTAGAGTCCTTTTCCTAATTTCTCATTCTTTCCTTCTCTCTTTCTTTCTTTCCTTCTTTTTTTATACTAGGAAGACAACATGATGTTTACCCACATGATTCTGAACCATATCACCCATGAGCATAATCTCAAGTTGAATCCATTTACCTTCAAGAGCCTCGAGGTTATCTTTCTTTATAGCTGAGTAGCTTTACATTGAATAAAAATGCCATAACTTTCTTATCCACTCTGCAGTTGATAGGCAAGTTACCTCTGCTTTTTTCTGGTTCTCTGCCACATGGAGCATTGTTCTCTTTCCTTTGACTTTCAGTCTATGAATTTTCTTTCGCGTTAAATGTGTTTCTTTTTTTTTTTTCTTTTTGTACCAGTAATCGA
>PVJX010028245.1:0-11951 GCA_004027295.1 Dolichotis patagonum | reverse complement strand
GTTTGTTTTTATTGGTGAATTGAGATCCTCTACATTAATGGTTATGGCCAACATGCACTGGCTCATCTCTGCCATGCTATTTTCCTACCATTGGTGGTCTAATTTCCCCTTCCATTCAGTTGTCTGCTCCTGTTGGTGATCCCCCTCTGCTACTGCTTCTGTAACTGTGGCCATTTTTATTTCTCTCTAGAATGTCTTTCAGTATTCTTTGTAGGGTTAGTTTGGAGGTCATGAATTTTTTCAGTCATTCTTTATCATGGAAGTATCTTGTTTCTCCATTAGTTTTGAAAAATAGTTTTGAAGGGCACATAAATCTGAGTTGGAAATTGTTTTCTTTCAGGACTTGAAATACTTCAAGCTCTTCTTGATAGTTCGTGTTGAAAGTCTGTCGTGATTCTGATGGAATTTCCTTTATAGGTGATCTGTTTTTTTTTCTGTAACAGCTTTAATATTCTGTTCTTGTTTTGAATTTCTGAAATCTTGATTATTATACATCTGGGTGTAGTTTTAATTTACTTGTATTACTAAGAGTAAATGCTTCTTTTCTTTTTCAGCTTGGGTCCAGAAGTTGAGGACCTTTGAAGTAACTAACAATAAAAAGATGAACAGGAGAAAAGACAATCTTTATTTTACACATGCACACACTCAGTAATAATAACTGAGTTGTCAGAGATAAAGGTTTAAATATAAGTTACCAAAACAATATTGGTGGTCATTAACTACTTCAGTGAGAAATATGAAAAGTTCATTGGACTTTTGTGACAAATTGACACCTTCATTCATACTTCCTAATAGTCTTTTTCCAATCAGCAAACTCCCCAAGAAGAGGGGTCATCAGCCTTTGTATTTTCTGGAGGCTCTGTTTATGTTTAGACAATATTTCTTTCTGTGGTTACTGATTGCTCAGATGTTTTCAATTTGAAGTAATCTCTGTACTACGTTGGTAGGCTATTAATCGTTCTGGATTTAGAATTTATAAAAATAATGATGAAAAAGGAGATTCATACACCCAAGTTCCAAGAATACTAGAAAGCTTTTCAGTAACTAAATCAAGTAACAAAAAAGTTATTCTTTCATACTGGCATCCACTTTGACAAAAGTGGCTCATCTGTTGAGAATAATTGGTTTCACTTCAGGATGTAGGGGAGAAAAGAGATCTTTTCCTCATTGATCCTAGGGTCATGGTTGTGATCTCCTGTAGCAAAAAGCATATTAACCCAAGAAAAGCATACAAATAAACTTAATGGAAGTCTTAGTGGCATTGGAGCCTTCATAAGGAAATGAAAACCCAAAAAAACCATGGGTATTTTTATGTCAGTTTTAATAAAGAGTAGACAGTTGTGGAGAAATAAGATATGACAATGGGTATGACTTAGTGTCAATAAACTGGAGGGAGCTTAGCAAGGACTGTTTCTTTGGATTCTTTGTGTCTCTTGTCTTCACAGAAAAGATGGTCCTTTCCAACTGAAAGTCTTGTGACCAGCTTCACAGGAAGATCATAAAATCCTTTTTAGGATTTATGACCTGTTTCAAGAAAGGAGGGGGAAGGGAAAGCAAGAGACACCTTGATTCTGCTATTTTCTCTACCAGATTTATTCATTTTAAAAGATTCTGTATGCCAGCTGGGTGTGGTGGTGCATGCCTATAATCCTAGCACTCAGGAGGCTGAGGCAGGAGGATTATCACAAGTTCAAGGCCACCCTGGGCCACATAGCAAGTTTGAGATCAGCCCAAACTACACAGTGAAACCCTGCCTCAAAAAAAAAGATTTCATACACCAAGTTACTATATTTTGGGGAAGCAAGGCCAGAAGCCCACCAGAAGCAAAGTATGTCAGTATCAAAACTACATCTGTCTTAGTTATCTAAATTTACTAATTCTGGCATTAACTTAGTATATTATCATGATTTAAAGTAAAAAGTAACTCAAAAATTTATTAATAACAATAAATTATTCTTTCAAATATTTCATTTATCCGCATTAGAATGACCAAAAGACACTTGTGACTAGTGGCTACCCATATTGATCAGGTTCTAGACACACTGACTCTTCAGTTCATATGAAGCTATAGGCTGCTTTAAACTCAGGAGTTTCTCATATACTCTATTTTCCTCGTGGAAAATTCTCTCCCCAAGGTTTTGCTGAGTTAACAGGAACTATTCCCAGACACAGAGTAAATGTTATTTTCTTAGAGAAGCTTTCCTTAATGCCTTGATTTGGATGTGGTTTGCCCCTTGCGACTGTTAATCATGGTATATGAATTTGAATGGATTGAGCAATGCTCAGCGGATTAGTAAAGCATAATTCTAGGTGTGTCTGTGAATGATGACATATAGGCCAGCAAAATGAGGGAGGGACACTTACCCTGGATGTTGGTGTCACCAACCAACAGTCTTGTAATTTGGATTGAATAAAAAGGGAAAGAAGAAGGAAGTTTTCCTATTCCTGAAGAGTTCCTGTCTTCCCCATCACCTCGCTCATTACTAGTCTCCAGTGTCCTCAGCCTTCTAACACAGACTGGCACTGTGACTCTCCAGTGACCTTCCAAGAAGCCTTCAGCCTTGGATTGGTGCTGAGCCCTTGATCCCGCTTGTTCTGCCACTTCCAGCTTCTTGGGCTGATCAGCTACTGGGTACTCTGGCTCTGCATCATGCAGGAGGCCATTGTGGAGTCTCCTCTCTTTGATCCTGCCAGTGGCTAGAGTAGACTCTCTCCCATCTCTGATTCACTCAGCCTACCTAATAAATCTCTTGCATAATTGTACTGGTGTTTTCTGATTCTGTTCCTCTCCAGAACCCTAACTCATAAATCACTATGGATTCACATGTTGAAAGTCCAATCCCTAGTGCAGTGTTATTAGGAGATGATGTGAGCCTGTAAGACATGGAGCCTAGGGGTGCACTTTTTGATCACTGGGGAGGCCTTAACTTAGCTCTTAGGGGATCCTTGAGTTCTCATGAGGAAGAGTTTTTATGAAAGTCTGAGTTTGACGCCTGAATCACCTCCCATCTTCCTGATATGTGAAGTGATCTCTTGTCTCTTGTGCCTGGTCTCACCACCATACCCTCCTTTGCCTCGAGGCCTTCACCATGGCCAAGATGATCTTAACACCATGCCTAGAACCTCTAATCCATGAGATAAATAAACCTCTTTTCTTAGAAACTTGGCCTTGCTAAGATATTTTGTTAGAGCAATTGAAAATTAATTGATAAACCTAACTCCTGAATCTAACTTGGGCCCCTGTTCTACTTTCTCAGAGTATCTCTTGCATTTATTACTAATCCTTACCAATAGAAATAATGCTTTCAATGCACAGACTGTCACTTACTGTCATCATAATGGAAGTTCCATGAGGACAGGGGTTATTTCTGTTTTACTTGCTACTGAATGAATATCTTGGCCTTGGCTGAATGATACTCAATATAGTTACCTGATCAACAAATGAATCAGGGGCAGAGATAAGACTGGATGACACAAAAGTTAGACAGATGTAAATTCTCTGAGGAAGCTTTTTTCTGCTCTGTAAAATGAAGATGTAAATCATCTTAGTTTTGGAACTGGTCACCCAGGTATGTTGACAGTGAAGAGTGATGTTGGAATGTGTGTTGGTAATATATTGGAGTGATTTGTGATAAATTAAACCACTTGAAATGTAGGATATGATGAAGGTATTATAATCAAAATTTAATTACTCTAATATTTCTTGTCTTTAAAATGAAGGATATGGATTAGTTCATCTGCATGAATGTTTCTGCATCTTTCTCTGAATTTGTTAATGTAAAGAGTAGGAAAGAATAACATTTTTACGTGGATAAAAAGGAAAGAAAAATTTCCTTAGTTTTAGAAAATCCTCACCAAGATACTTGCTAACAGAATGCAATAAATCACTAAAAAGATCATGTATCATGACCAAGTAGACTTCATCCCAAAGATGCAAGGATAGTAAGTAATATATTACAGAAACAGAAATGTGGATAAAAATCATATGATCATCTCTGTAGATGCACAAAAAAACCCTGATGAAAACAGGTATAAAAGAACTTTATCCCAAACTAATAAAGTCATCCTACTACTATGACCCATTCATACCCATATGTATAGTAGCACAATTTACAATAGCTAAATTATGGAAATAGTCTATAAGCCACCAACTGATGAATGGATGAAAATACGTTGTATATACACAATGGGGTACTATTCAGCCACAAAGAAGGATAAGTTTGAGTCATTTGTAAGAAAATGGATAAACCTTGAGACAATAACGCTATGTGAAGAAAATCAGACACAGAAGAACAACTACCACACAACATCTCTTATATCAGCAACCCACCATATAAATAATTTGAAGTGTAAAATAAAGGTATGATGGTAAGAAACAGGGAGGTAGATAAAAAAGAAGGTAGGGAAAGGGATGTGGAAAGGGGGAGAAGACAAAATAGGGACCAAAATGATCCAGACATATGCATAAAGATACAGATACAAATATAACGATTATTATTATTACGTATCACAAACATACATTAATAAATTTTAAAAAGAAAAATTTATTATTATTTTCCTTTATAAATTACAATATTAATAAAATGGGATTACTATTCAATTATAAACAATACAGACAAGGGCATAGTTTTATAAATTATCACAAAGTAAAGAAAACCATGAAGCCACATTCAGGTAAATGAACAATATTAAGCAATGCCATCAGAAAGTTGAAAGACAACCCATAGAATGGTTAAAATATTGCAAATTATGTATCTGATAAGGAAGTTATATCTCAAATACATAAAGAACTTTTTCAACTAAATAAAAAGCCCAATATGGGCAAAGAAATGAACATTTCTCCAATGAAGATATACAAATGGCCAATAGGTGCAACACAGATGCTCAACATCATTAGGGATGGACAAATTTTCAGGGATGGACAAAACAAAACTACAATGAAATATCGCTTCCTACCTACTAGGATGGCTATAATTTTTAAAATGGACAATAAAACGTTTTACAGAGGATGTGGAAAAATTGGAACACTGATACATTGTTGGTGGGAATATAAAACAGTGCAGGTACTTTGGGGAAAGTCTGGCAATTCCTCAAAAACTTTTATACAAGTTATTGTGTGACTCAGCAATTCCCTTCCTAGGTATATACTCAAGAGAAATGAAAACATGTATCCACACACAAACTTGTACATAAATGTTCATAGGAGCCTTATTCGTAACAACCAGAAAGTGAAAATAATCCAAACATCTGTCACGTTATGAATGAACAAATGAAATTTGATCTATCCACACCACACAATATTATTTAGCAATAAAAAAAAGAAATGGTATCTGGTCTATGCCACACCCTGGATGCATTGTGGGACTGTTTCTCTAAGCGGAAGAAGTCGGACCAAAAATATCATGTTATATCCTTTTATTCATATGAAATTTTCCCCAGTAGGCAAATCTAGAGCGATACAAAGTGGATTAGCAGTTGTTCAGACCTGGATGGGGAGTCTTGCTGGGGAATAAGGAGTGACAGTTAATGTACTGGTACCAAGTTTCTTTAAGGGGGAAGAAAATGTTCTAGAGTGAAATTGAGTGCCAACAAGTCTCAGGAGAAGGAAGTGTGGGGAGCAGGAAAAAGCTAAGTCCAGCTGCAAATGAGGCCTGGTCTCAACCTGATCCAATGGCCAGCTCTTGAGCATGAATAATAGAACTGTTTTCCCTTTGTGTGTGTGTGTGTGTGTGTGTGTGTGTGTGTGTAAATTTCTTGCTTCTTTTTGACCAAAAACAGTTGTGGAATTGGGGAACTGTGACCTATTTGCAGCTGGCAGTCATGTCTGGAGGATTGGTGGCCTAGCAGGGGTGTTAACAGTGTCCACTACCTCCCCTTCTGTTCCATCTTATTATTATAACTTTCATCCCCTGTAATTCCACTCTGTGGCTGGGTTGTCACTTTAGCACATGATTTATGGGCAACCTGATTTATCTGTGTTTTACCTTTTAGAAAACTCTGTGCTTCACACTAGGGCTATTATGTTCCTGTTCTGTGTCAAACAATGTATTAGATAAACTCCAGTCTTCAGTGAAAATGACTAGCATAGGCCTATTTAGTTAGCATCAGCATAGGTTATTTCAAATATTATTTGCCTCTAAGAAACCCAAGAGAGCCATAAAAACAGAGAGCATGAAAGTAGGAAATAAAAAATTCCATTCTGATTGAAGAATGCTGAAACCTAGATACTAACTCTCCCCCGTTTCTTCGTCAGTGTCCTGATGAAGACATTTCTGTAGCGGTAGGGATGATTTCCAAGAAATGGGTTTATGAAAAGGCAAGAGAGGTTCTGGAACCCAAGAGGTCAGTGCTCCTGAGCTTAGTATCACACCTTGAGAGAGAAATGCCTTCAAGATGGAAACAAAAGATTTTATTTCAGCTGAAGAAGAAAACTGGGATTACATTTTATGTTCGTATTTTTACTCCTGCATAACAAAATATCACAAATCCAATGTCTTGAAATATTCTGCTTTTGTTATGTCACAGTTTCCATGGGGCAGGAGTCCCAATGCTACCTAGTCGGCTTCTCTATTCAGTCTCATATGGCTGCAGGGGTGACATTAGCTAGAGCTGCAACCTCCTCTGGAGCTGGGGACCCATTCCATGCTCACATTGCCTCGGAAGAATTTAGTCTTTGTGTGTGTCAGACTGACATCCTCAGCTTCTTGCTGGCTGTCAGCTGCGCATAGCCTTCAGTTTCTAGAAGCCTGGCACAGTTCCCTGCCACACAGTCCAAGTTCACGATATGGCTGTTGCTTCTCCAAGGTCAATGGGAGAGTCACTGCCCAGTCGGCCGAGAAAGATTGTTATGTACATAGGAAACCTTATGAAAGGTTGTTACAAGACTGGCATTCTAGCCCATTTCCATGTTTACCCAGTTAGAAGCAATTCACAGGTCACTACTCTAAGTTTTGGGAGGGGCACATTTAAAACTTTGTTTAAATACCTATTTTTTACATTAAATACTTATTCTATTTTAGAAACAGATTGTTTTCATTTTGCTTTTAAAGTAAAGATCTTTTAAAAATAAAAACATTGCTATGCTTTACATCTAAAATGTTCTCCAAGCATCTCATGTGCTTGGATCACGGAGGCACAGTAGTGACTCACTGTTAGGAGGTGTGGCCTGGTTGGAAGTGGGTCACTGGGTAATGGGATCTGGAAGGGTGTGTACTCTTCCCTATCTCCTCCTTTCTCTCTTTCAGCTTCCTGGCTACCATGGGTTGAGCACCTTTTCCTCTGCCAGGCCCCTATGCCATACTGTTTCTGCCTCACAGCCAGCTGACCATGGACTGAAACCATGAGCCAAAATAAACCTCTCCTCCTTTAAGTTGTGGCTGTCAGATATTTTGACTCAGCAACAAAGAAGTGGTTAAGACAGAGATCACTGAATATGATTGCTCTACTCACACTGAATAATCCTGGGCCACAATAGACAATCCTACATGATTTGGCCTTCTAGTTCCTTGCCAGTCTCTCCCTGAAGGGCTCTTACTTTAGATTTCAGCACATCATAGATCCTGGCACATGGTAGGTACTCAACCAAAGTAGGTTGACTAACTGAACAAATGCATGGAAAGGGGTATTTTCTACGTACACAGAAGATACCTTACTTTATAAAGAGTGTATCCTAAGTGTGTGTGTCAGCCCACCTTGCCTACCAGTGGAAGCTCTAGGAGGAAACCAATAGCATCTTGAATATATCAAAAGTTATAACTTAACTGTAGTCTGTGGCATGCACAGTGGAATTGAGTCAGCCACCCACTCTTTTAAAAAAAAGTGAGTAGCATCTGGTTTACAACAGCATAAGCAATAGAAGTGCCCAGAGTATTACCTCTGAGTCACCACTTCTTGGCTTAAGAGCCCCATGTGGTTTATAACAAGATTGATTGTTGGTGGAGCATTATGTGCACATTTGAGTTTGGTCCTACTGGGACAAACCCAAAGCATAGATGAGCTCCTTAAGCCAGCGAGCACACTTTCAAGTTATTACTCAAGGCAAAATACATTTGAAGTCAATTAACTTCCAGCTTTTGTGAAAAGGATGACCAGCATGAGTGGAAGAAGAGATACTTAGTCCTAGCTGACTCTTCCAATGAAAGTACTCAAGAGTTTTCTTATTCATAGGTATAAAGTAAAGTGTGTTCTGTATCCATAGAAAACAACCATTTTCATGTGTTTGTTCATTTAGTTAACCTACTTTTATTGAGTATCTCAATATGAGTGAGAGACAAAGGAAGGTAAATTTGACAGCTTATTCTGGTGAGTTATTCCTTGGTAAGAAAACTTTGTCTGTCACCGTGATGGTTAACTTTATATATTTCCAGATATTTGGTCACAATTATCCTAATTCTGTCTGTGAGGGTGTTGTTGGATGAGATTAACATTTGAATTGGTACAGCAAGGGCAACAGATTGCCCTCCATGTCAGTAGTTGCCACACATTCAGTGGAAGGCCTGAATACAAAAACAAAAGGCTAATCTTCCTTTACACAAGAGGAAATGCCTCCTCCTTGACTGCTTTATACTAAGACGCTGATCTATTCTAGTCTTTGAATTCAAGTGAAGTATCAGTTCCCCTTGCATCTGAAGTCTGCTGGTTTTCAAATGGGAACCATACATCAACTCACCTTGTCCTCAGCCTTTGGATTCTAGAACTACACATGACTCTCTTGGGTCTCCAACTGGTCAGCAGCAGATCTTGGGATTTCACTTCCATAATCATGTGAGTCAATTTCCTGGCCTCCTAAACTCCATTACTGTATCCATTTGAGACTCTACAACTTTCTTAGGCTTTCAAATTCATTTTTCTCAAATCATGAACCAGGCCCAATTTCAATGAACCCGATTTCTTAATCTACCTGGCATCCTTGAGATTCCTTGTCTGAATGTTACAGAACTTTTCATCCATTTCTGCACAGCTGTGTCCCATCTGTGCGCCTCCAGTCTAATAACCAATCCTTCCTCCCATTATATCAAGCTATGAATAGGAGAATGAAGCCAATTATTGAGTTGTGGATTATCATACCATCCCTTATATAATTATTTTGCTCTCCATTCACATATTCATATAGTTCTCACTTTTTAAAAACTTTTTATTTTGAAATAACTCACAAAAACTTGCAAAAGTATCACAGAGAGGTTCTGTGTCCCTTTTGCCCTATGCCCTTCGAAGATAATGCCTTACATACCTAAGAGTATGTTATAAAAATATGGAAATTAATGCTGGCACAATACTATTGACTGGATTACAGATCTTACTCAGATTTCATCCATTTTTATATGCACTCTTTTTCTCTATTGTTCTGTAAAATTCTATCAGACATGTAGCTCCATGTAACCACCACCACCCATAAACAAGATGCCAAAAGTTCCATATGTGCACATCTCTTTGTTAAACTCTTTTCAAATTACCCCACATAAGCATGCCTTCAGTTTCTTGCCAGCAGACTTCTTGATGCACTATTAAAAGATGCACATTCTGAGAGTAGAAATATCTGTCTTTTTATTTCTGGGAGTGGGCCAAGAAGATAGCAAGTCTCCGTGAGTGAAGGGCACAGCATGGCAACTACAAAGTTGGGATACTTTGGGCATAGAATATCTGTGACAGTTTCCAGGATGATGTGGGAGAGAATCTGAAGGTTCTATTTTGTTGTTCTCAAGCTTATCCATGCATGAAAATCACCTAGAGAGCATTTAAATATCAATCAACCAAAAGAAGCAAACAAAGTAACAAAATTCAACACAAAAACAGAGACTTGGGTCCTGTCCTCAGAAGTTCTGATTTATTTGACTCAGAGTGGAGTCCAGGTACAGAAACTTTTTGTAAGTTCCTTAGATGCTTCTAATGTGCAGCTAAGGTTGAGAGCCACTGTTGCATGACATCAGGTTTTTCTGTTTTAACTATAAAAGCCATTCCTCCTCAATATTATGCTTTCTTAAAAAGAAAACTTTCGGCTGTCTTGCATATTTGCTTTAAGTTTTATTACATTTGACTCTTTAGTACAGCTTGAATTTATTTATTTATTTATTTATTTATTTTGGTACTGGGAATTGAACTCACAACCTCACATTTGCCAGGCAGGCACTGTGCTGCTGAGCTATATCCACAGTGTTTTATTTTTTGTTGTAGAGAATTTATTTTTTGTTGTATGGGTTGATAAATGGATTAATTTCACTCTTCCTTAGATGGGTAGTTTGTTGTTCTAATATCATTTATTGAATAATCTATATTCCCTCCACTGATACAAAATGTTGCTCTATGATTTACTAAATCCCTAAATTGCTTTATTCTATTTCTGTATCTATTTTGTTGCATTGATCTCTTTCTAATAAGTCCCAGAAACAACTGTGTTCATTACAGTCACTGGATAATGGCTTAATTTGAGGTAGTATGGTGAACAACTATTTTTAAGATACTAACTCCATTGAAAACACAGATACACTTTAAGTTGATTCCATATTATTGTCTATGTGTGTGTATCTGTGTGTGTGTGTGTGTGTGTGTGTGTGTGTCTGTTCTAAAGGTGTTTTAAACTTTTCTTCACATAGATTCCATATTACAAATACATTTTTAAAGAAATGGATGATGCGATTCAGGACATATGAACCCAAAATATGATACATTGGTATGCTGACTATTTTAAACTGAAGGAATCTGGCAGAGAAAACAATGGCAGAAATAAGATTCCCCTGACTTTTCTATAGCCTTCTCCCCTGAAACAGATCATCAAACTTAAGTCACATTTTCTGACCTTCCCCTGAAGCAAGTCATAGAACCCTCCCTATACCCCAATGGAAAGGACCACTCTTGTCTCTTAAGGCATTAGGACACAAAGAAGAATCTGAACAAATGGGCTTGCTCAGCCCTCCCTAGTCAATTAGGCTTAGCTCCTCTGCTTGTCATACAATATTTCTTCATGACTCTCCACATTCAAACAACACACAGTTTTAACTATTTCTTTGGGTCTTAATTTTCATATAAAATTTATATTATATACATTTGAATGCAAAAGGCTCTGGGTTGAATCCCTTGCACAAAAATAAGTTAAACAAACAAACCCAAAAGTAAAGTTTTACACTTTTCTCTTGTTAATTGTCTTTTGTTATAAGGGTCCTAGCCATGAACCTAAGATGGGTAGATGAAAAGATATTTTCCTCCTCCAAAAAAATAAAATACTTAGGAATTAATCTCATGAAAGAAGTAAAAGAGCTCTACAGGGAAAATTATAATACCCTGAGAAAGGAAATCGAAGAGGACCTCAGAAAATGGAAAGACATCCCTTCTTCATGGATAGGAAGAACAAACATTGTGAAAATGGCCATTCTCCCAAAATTACTACACAGATTCAACGCAATCCCAATCAAAATATCATTAACATACCTCATAAATCTAGAGAAATCACTCCTAAAATTCATCTGGAACCAGAAGCGACCTAGAATAGCAAAGGCAATTCTAAGCAGCAAAGGCAAGGCAGAAGGCATCACAATCTCTGATTTGAAATTATACTACAAAGCTACTGTAATAAAATCAATGTGGTACTGGAATAAAAACAGACCTGAAGATCAATGGAATGGATTGGAAGATACAACCACAACCACAAACTCACTCAACCACCTTATCATTGATAAAGAGGCCAAACATGTTCGCTGGAAGAACAACAGTCTCTTTAACAAATGGTACTGGAAAAATTGGCTATTCATATGCAGAAGACTAAAACTAGACCCATGCCTATCACCATGTACTAAACTAAAATCTAAATGGATCAAAGATCTAAATATTAAAACAGAAACACTAAAACTGCTGGAAGACAAAGTAGGTAAAAATCTCAAAGATACAGGGGTAGAAAGAGAATTCATGAGCAAGAACCAAACTACACGGGAAATACTTCCCAGAATCAATAACTGGGACCA
>PVJX010028244.1:0-24062 GCA_004027295.1 Dolichotis patagonum | reverse complement strand
TCTATAACTTAAGAATAAAGTATGTGAATGAAGAAGCAGGAATCAAACCAGAGGAATTACAAAGGCTATTCACAGAAATTATTAAGGAAAATTTCCCAAGCATAGAAAAAAGAAATGATATGCAGAGGTATGAAGCATACAGAACTCCAGCCACCTACAACCCAAACAGAGCTACACCCAGACACATAATAATCAAGATACCAGAAATTCAATATAAGAACAGAATATGAAAAGCCATCAGAGAAAAGAAACAGATCACCTATAAAGGAAAACCCATCAAAATCATGGCAGACTTCTCGACACAGACCATCAGGTCAAGAAAAGCTTGGAGTAAAGTAATTCAAGTGCTGAAGGGGAACAATCTCCAGCCCAGATTGATGTATCCTGCAAAACTCTCTCTAGAAATTAATGGAGAAAAAAGATGCTTCCATGACAAAGAGGAACTGGGAGCATTTGTGACCACCAGTCCAACCCTACAAAAAATACTGAAGGACATTCTAGGGAGAGAGAACAAGATTATGAGCATTTCAGGAACAGTGGCAGAGAGGCCTCAGTGAATGAGGAAGACAGTGGAGTAGAAGAGAAAAATAGACTATCAATGGCAGAAAAATACAATAGCAGAAATGAAGCAGAGGAGATTGGCTATAATCTCTAGCATAGAGGGCCTCTAAATACAAACAGAGAGAAACACAGGCAGAGTAGATCAGGAGATAGGGTCCATTGAGCTGCTCTATAGGGAGGCAGTGGGACCCAAAACAAGCAGTGCACCCCATGGGAGTGAAAGGGGAGGAATTGTCTAAGAAAGGGAGGCAGAGGATATTGTTAATGGGGTAACAAGATTTAAAATTTACATTATTCTCACCACTCTGCTTGGATGGATTACGTGCTATTCCAGTTTGTCTACTTACACTAGACTTGAGGACATGGTCAGCTATCCCAAAGATAAGAGGACATATTATGGTAATCATCCCTAATTTTCCTATCACCCTAATCTGAAGCCCTTTATAACTTACACTGTCTTATTATGACTGATCTTATTTGAATCTGGTTTGTTAGATTGCTACTTTGTATTGACTGATCTTATTTAAATCTGTTATGATGGATAGCATCAAGTCTAAGTGTATAGGCAACTACACTGAAGATGACAAGATTCACTAAGATACCCACTCTGGTTTGATTATTACTTGCTTTTGAAGTCTTATAATATTTCCAATGCTCTGTTTTTATTAATGTTGTTATACACTGCTGAGACACCATGGTAACCATTGTAGATCACCTAGTATTACGGTTTTATGTGACTTTTCTGCCTCATGCTTTTCTAGGAATTGTTTTGTTTTATCTTGCTTTGTTTTGTTTTTCCTGCTAATACAGAAATGATAGATATACAAGTAGAGAATCATGCATGTGTAGAGCTTATAAACAGTTTATGAGAACCAACTATATAACACATGTTGAAATGAACAACTACTTTTAAGAAAAAGAGACACTACAATACCCAGTGCTGATTTCATAATGTTATGATGTGAAGTCCAGCAAAACTATCACTTTTTGTTCAAAGTGATCTTAGCTTGCTTTGCCTTGTTTAAGTTCAACACACATTAAGGTATGGACAGCTGTTTTGAGGAGAATGAGAGACACTATGACAGCCATTCTTGGCTTCCATAATGTCTGGTCTTGAAGACCTGAAATGCTCTCCTCATCCTGCTCAGATCAATTCCATACTAGGTTGTTTTCATGTGAATTGCCTGTATGTGACAATGTGGACAACTATTTGGAAGAAAACAAGAGTCAATATGATAGAGAGTGAATATCTCCAATTGTCTAGTTTTGAAATTTTTGTCTCTTGCATGGCTTTCTTGTGATCCGCTTTGCTCTGTTTTGTTGTGTTTAATTCTACCCTTTTGATATAATTGCATGTATATTTTCATGGGTAAGATGGATGACTATATTGCTGTTTTTGTCAGATTATGGAGCAGAACTGTTAACAGTCTCACTGTTTGAATGTCTACTTTACATGTTTTAACTTTGTAAATTGAACAACTATTTCCAAGAAGTCAGCATGTAATTTGTCAAGCAATAATTTCTTAGGTTTTTTTTGTTGTTGTTCTTTTCCTTTTTTCCTTGGAATACTGTATTGTTGCTACCCTTTATTCTGTTTTTTTTTCTCTTTAAATAAAATTATTTAAAAAAAAAAAAAAAAGAAAACCTATCTTCAATATCTGAAAAAAAAAAAAGAGATGATGGTGTTCCCATCAGCCAAGTGCTGTCTATTTCTTGTGCTCCTCTTCCTCCTTCGTCTGAAGAATTCTGGAAAGGCAGCCTTGTCCCATGGATTTAGGTCCCTTTCCATGTTCTATCTGTCCCCACTCCTTTTGCCTGAACAGATCATTCCACGAAAAAGACCTACATCTACATCTATCTGCTCAGCTTCCCCTGGAGAAGGGAAGGAGGCTGAAAATTTGTCACAATGTGTTCTACGGGACATTCAGTGACTCTGGCTCCCTGTCAAGTCACCAGAAATGCCACCATCATCACTCATATTGACATTTGTTCTGCATGCCCTATACCAAGTACTGAGCACTCAGCATATGTTGCTTACTCTTCACAGTGAGTCTGTGAGACAGGTACTGTGATTTGCTCATTTCAAAGATGAGAAAACTAAGGCACAGAGAGTGCCAACAAAATTTCCCAGAGTTCCAGCCAGTGAGTGACAGAGCAGTGTTCCAAATACAGGTATGCATTACAGTAGGAAAAGGTGAGGTGGCAACAGCTTAAGTTTCAGTGCATTCCCCTCGCTACAGTGTGGCACCATGGTTGCGGGCAGCTGCCCAACCAGAGATGCATTTCCAGAGTGCATCTGGGAGCAGCCCACACTTGTTCTTTCCAATAGGACACGAGCCAGAGCCATAAAGAGTGAGACATCTTCTCTTCTCTTCTCTTCTTTTCTCTTCTCTTCTCTTCCCTTCTTTCTCTTCTCTTCTCTTCTCTTCTCTTCTCTCCTCTCCTCTTTTCTTCTCTCTTCTCCCTCTCTTCTCCCATCACTGACTTGTTGCTGATAACCTCGAGCCCTGGAGGATGGAAGAACTACAGATGATAGGAACAAGTCTTTACATTCCCACATCACAGTGAGTTAACTCTGTTGCTACAGCATTAAACCCTTCCTTAGATGACCTATAAACACATAGATTGTTTGTGTTCCAATAAAACTTTATTTACAAAAATACAGTAGGCCAGATTAGGCCTGAAGACATTGTCTGCAAAATTGTGAGGAATTGTTTGTCTTTGCAACCTATATCATCAAGTAATGTGGGGATGGGGAGAGAAATAAAGGAAAAAAGTTCTCATTAGCTTTCTAATGGTCTGCAACCATAGGCAGACAGAAGGTTCTCACTGTCCCAATCCTGTGTTTCCTTCCCAAAGCCTGAGTAGACCATAAAACCAACAGATAGGCTGCATTGTCTTAGAAAATTGGAAAAAGGAATCTCCAAAAACAACACTTTACTTCCCAAACCCATTCACACATCCCGCACAAAAGCTTCAGTAACTTAGATTCAAATGGAAAACAGCAGTTTAAGGAGAAAACAAAACTGCTGAATAAAACATTAAACAGCAAAACCCATGCACCACTTAAAAGCTGATGCCCCACACTGATGTAAAAACGAAGAAAAATTCAAGGAAATTACTAGAGATGTTTTGGAAAGGATTTTACAGATTACCAAATAACCAGCTGACCTGATTTTCTGTCACTTAAATGGCCAGTCATGATTAAACTGATTAAACTATGAAAAAAAAGTTGATCCCCAACATTTATTTTGGAGATGAGGTATATGTCTCACCTCATCTGTTATTGAAAAGTTCATGCAATGGCTTTTTCACTGTTTGCATAATACAGCCAACAGTAGAAACTCCACTGAGAATGCAGCATCCCGAACATTTACTGCAGGTGATAGAAATGAAGCACAGGCAAGATGCAGGCCCACTAACAGGAAGCAGTCATTTTCAGACACTTTTCAAGTCATCTTCATGTTCTTGGGTTGATTTTTTTTTTACTTATGAAATGTTATACAATGACATTTCTCTCATCGCTCAATATTACTGTGAGTTCTGGCAAAAAAATATGTAATAGATACATGCTTGGTTTATACCCCTTCTCTGCTCCAGACAATGATGTGATTGTATTGGCAGCCATTCGAGTACAACTGGGCTGCCACCTCCTCCCGAGAGAGACATGGGAGTGGTCTGGCTGCTGCTCTCTCAAACCATGTGCCCAGACCTTTGTCACTACTGCAGAGGGGCAGGACCTAGAGAACACAAGTTTTGGTATCCTGCCTGCACTTTCTCCTGACACCTGCACATCCATGCATCCCAGGAAGGACCTACACACAAAGCAATCACTTTCAGGGAGAAAGATTTTACCATTGATACTTTCTACTTGCATTTAGTCTTAAACCCAAGACTTAACATTCTTTGCTTCTATATTGATGAAATACAAAGCAGCCTCTCATCTTTCAGGTTTTTTCTAACATTCTTCTACCTCATTTCTTTGCTGAAACTGTTTTCTGGCCAAGAGTCATTAAAATAGAAAAAGGCAATCATTAACTTGGCAAATAATTATTGACATCCACACTATGTCTTATATACAATAGGGAGCAAGACAAAGCTGCCGGTGTCAAGATGTTTAAATTCCAATAGAAAGCAATAAATACATGTATATTTTGTTACCAAAAAAGTGAAAAGTAAAACTTCTTTTGTTTTATATCTCATGCTATTCTACAAATGGGTCCTGCCGTATTGACATTTTTTAAATGATGCTACACAGAGACAGGGCAGAAATCTGAACGTGAGAAAGTGATAGGATGTTTCCGCCTCTTACTTCACGCCATTTCCCACCTCTCCGCTTCCACTGAGCTCCCATCACCTTCGGAATAAAATCTAAATCTTTATTGTGACTTTTGTGAGCTGCCTCTGCCACTCCTCTGACTTCAGCTCTGTTCCTTCCCTGAAGCTGATATCTGCTGTACTCCAAACACCCAGAGTCTGTGCCCACCTCAGGACTTTACCCTTCTACCCCAATCCTGAATACATTTCCTCCAGACACGCACAGTTGCCCCTGGCTTCAAATGTCAGCACTTGTGCAGTTCTTTCCTACTACATGGCAACTGGTCCTCTCTAGTCTCTTGCCCTGTTTTTGGGTTTTCCTTTTCTCCACATCACTGCCTGGCATAATGTACAACCCTTCACTTGCTTGTCCACTGTTGTCGAGTCCCCCACTAGAGCATCAGGGCCTTCTCATGTTCACTGCTGTGTTCTCAGAGCCCAGAGCAGAACCTGCACACACCTGGTATACACTACCTCTGTGGAACGACCCAGGCCACTTAGCCTCTGTGACCTTTTGTATCTTCCCAGCTCCTCTCCAGCCAGCTTTCCACGTGCTCTCCAGAGGACACTTCTGGACAGTAAATCAGAAGCTTACCACTTCCCACTTTGGCTCTGAAATCGTCACTGGTTTCTCTACTGCTCTCAGGAGGAAGATGCAACTCCTAAAAGAAGCCTGAGGTCCCAGCACAATCTTGGTCTTGACTCCATCATCCTCACCCTCCCAGTCAGCTCCTGCATTTTTTCAGACCTGAAATTTCCTTCCTCCCACCAAACTTGCTGGAACTCTGAGGCTTCCTAGGACACATTTCCTTCAGCCAGTCACCCTGCTCCTCTGCACAACCCAACTTCAGCCTGAGTCCTCTGGAAACCTTTTTGGGCTTTCTCAGGTGGGTCAGACTCCTCCAGCATATGTTCTGTTAACAGCCTGTGGGTTTAAAGTGCTTATTTCAGTATGTAGTGTACTTACTTTAGTGACACATTTTTTTCTTCCATATCTGCTCCCTCTGGACTTTGCACTCCATACAAGCAGATACAGCATCTGGCTGTGATTCCCATTTTACTCCCCAAGCCTAGCTTGCAAAAGGCTTTCAAGAAATATAAAGAGCAATAAAAACATAGGTGAATGTTTAAATAAAAAAATTAGTAAGTAAAAGACACATTGCCATGAAAATCCCTCAAAATACCTTCCCTCACTTAAAACACACTTATCCCATTATTTTTGCCACTTTCTGAAGTGAGTCTTTACAAGATGTGATTAAAAATAGCAGTGACTGCTGCTGCCAAGTGCCATCCAATGGAAAGGCAGGCTCACAAAAACATGACAATGTGTCCTCATTTGCCAGGTCTGGCACTACGGTACTTCTGGCTCTTCCCTAAAGTGAAAACAACAATGAAAGGTCAACAGTTTGAATTGATGCAGGCCACTGAGGCAGCCGTAACAGCACAATTAAAGATACCCACCAAGAAAAGACTGCTGCATAAAATGGCAAGGACGATGGGATAAGTGTGTTTGAAGAGAGAAAGAGTATTCTGACAGGGATTCGTGGCCAACTGTCTTTTACTGTAATACATCTTTTATTTAAATAAATTTTTTATTTAAATATATTTTGATCAAACCTCAAACAAATGACTCAAGGAGCATGACTTTCAAGCAAGGTATTGTGATCTTGCTGAACCTTGGAGTGATGATATTTGTGCTATGGAGAAGTGGGAGAACTCAGTGAAACAAAACCTAAGAGGAGATCTGTAACTAGAGATAGGCACACACTGCACAATTTCAGTTACTGTTTGCAAACTAGGCCCAGTTCTAGGCCTCTCATCTGAATGACTGAGTCTTACATACTCCACCAGAACACTTGGGTCCAACTCTCATCTCTGCTAAGATTCTTTAGGAGCTTCCTCCACTTTTAAGTCAACATTTCATTAGACTTTCACACCAAACCAGTAAGCTGAGCTCTTAGCATGTGTTCTGAGTAATTAATATAAGTAGCACAATCTGCTTCTGAACCACCTTGGAAATAGAAACAATGACTCTGCCCATATTACAGATGGGTAGACTGAGGCAAGGAGAGAGTGGATTTTCCAATGTACACACCCACTAGAAAGTAGTAGATTCAGGGTATGAACGCAGGCATTTTAATACCAGCCTCTGCTATGAACCATCATACAACAGTGGTGAAACTCACAATGACAAATGGAGAAACTGAGGTCCAGAAAAGTTTCATGCCATTCTTTCTGCCTGACTCCCAGCTGAAACTCTGTTTGTGTGAAAGACACCAATATGCAATGCCCTCATCCCATGGGGAGTCCCTGACCTGTCACCACTCAATGTTTCCCAGAACCCCAGGACCTAAAATTCCTGGAGGTTGGAGGAGTCTGCCCCTGAGTCTGGATAAGTCTCTTAACCCCTCCAGATCTGTTTCCAAATCTGTTTCCAAGTGGGGATGCCAAGACTTACTGCATACCTAAAATGCTTGGTTGACAGGCAGTCAGATATAAATAAGACACCTGCACAGTCCAGGAGGGGGGATAGCCACATGAAAGCATGTGCCTCTAACGTTAGAGGGATGGGGCTATCGGCTCCCTCTGCAGCTTTGTCCTGTGCTTCAGAGCCTGTGCACTTTGCTGCTGCATTGAATCCTTGATTGTTCATGGTCCAACCAAAGAGGCAAGTCCCCCAGGCCCAGCCCAGTCCAGGAGCCACTCCAGGAAAGGCAACCAAAAAACGTCTTCCCGCCCCTACCTCATGGGTCAGCGAGCAAAGAGGATCGAGGGCACAAGGACCCACAAGCTAGTCACCTGCTGGAAGGCCCTGTGGGGAAAAGACCAAGCTTCCGCAGGGGTAGGTACCCCATGAAGCCAGGCTGCCATAAGCAGAGTGTTGATTCTCAGTGACAAAATCTCTGTCATTTTGGCCTTCAGGCTATGTCAGTGATTGGGGGAACTTAGCAGCTCTGGTCAAAACTGACTCGGATATGATGGAACAGGCTCTAGGGAGAAGAGTTGTGACTTGCTGGCTAGTAGTCCACATCAACAGAAAAGCATTCATCTTCAAATAGCTCCAGGTGGGAGAAAACTGGTACTGCTGTTCAGGAGGACTGCTGGCTCGTGCTGTTCTTAAACATGCCCCGATTTCTCCTGGTGTTAGTGTGACAGCCTCTTCATTCATCTCAAGAATAAAACTATAAAAGTATAGGACTTGGTACCCCACACTTTCATAGTGTTTATCTATATAGTGATTTGTTGACAGGGATTATCCTAATAGGTTTGATTCTGTCTGTCTGTCTGTCCATCTCTCCATCCATCTCTCTCTCTCTCTCTCTCTCTCTCTCTCTCTCTCTCTCTCACACACACACACACACACACACACACAAACATTACACATCTACACATTGATCCTTCATCCTATAGCAGTGGTGACAAACATGGCATGTCTGCCACAGCAGGCTGTTTATTATATTGAAAGCTCTAAAAGGTTTGCCATTACCGTCTTACTGTAATCATCCTAAAATTTGTTTATGACTCCCCATGGACTTACCCTAGCTTTTAAACTCCTCCTTACAATATCACAATATTTTGGGTTGTCTCACTTCCCACTGAGTACCTATACCCACTTCCTCTCACCTTTCTCTTCCATGCCACATCCTGAGCACCCAGAACACAGTAAGTCTTAAGCTTGTGTGCCCACACCAATTCTGCTCCATCCAAACGGTCCTTCCCAGCTCCTATCAAAGGCCTACCCATCCTTCCAGGCCATCCTGGGAGTTGTCTCTAACACAACACTTCCCTGCCTTTCCTGGGGTCTCACCCTAGGCTAGTGGCCCTCAAGCTGGCACACACGTCAACATCACCCAGAATCTGTGATTCAGGAAGCCTCAGGGAAATGCCGAGAACCTGCACCATTGGGCACTATTGCTATGAATCCTTTGCACTAGCAATCCACAGGTTTCTATGGAATTTTGTTCCCTTTTCACCTGCTGCCTCAGGGGAAAGATGGTGACCAAGTGGTTGTTCGGAGTTGCTAGCAAACTCGCTTGCACTGCTGAGATCCAGAGGTTCCTGTGAAATCCACCAGGACCTTCCTGGTCTTTCATCAGTAACCTAGGCCTACTGCAACAAACTACCACAAACATGGGGGCTTGAACAAGAGAAATGTACTTTTTCACAGTTCTGGAGAGTACAAGTCCACATAGGACCAAGGTGTGGGCAGGGTTAATTCCTCGTGAAGGTTGAGGGACAATCTGTACTATGCCCCTTTGCTGCTGGTACCTCAGGTGACCCTTGGCTTGCACACAGCCTTCTCCTCATTTATGCCATGATAAAAATATTACTGTTTAATGCATATATATGTATATATATATATTTACATCATTTATCCTCTCTGCTTATCTCTGCCCAATTTATCCCTTTTTATTAGAACAATGTCATGTTGCATTATGACTTACTCTGGTGAACTTACGAATTTATTTTAACTTGATTACCTCTGCAAATTACCTTGATTACCTATCTGCAAATAAAGTCACATTTGGAGATTCTAGGAGTTAGGGCTTTGGCATATATTTTAGTGGGACATAATTAAACCCAATATACCCTGGCAAGTAACACCTTGTATCACTCAAGGATCGACGCTTAGAGACAAATAACTCACTTGTCTTGATGGTCTATCACATTGTAGACACCTCCATGACTTGCCCAAGCGTGAGAATCTGAGCCGCTGGAGAATTCTGCTTAGGTTAGCAGAAGTGAACTGCCCACATCTGTAAGCCATGTGCTGACCTGGTTGGTAATTTAAATAAAAGCATGCCGCTTGTCATGTGAAACACTGGGTACTCCCACTCGCCAATGCTTTTCTTTCCCGAGCTTCTTGAAATTGAAAACGGCCCTGTTGTATAACTGTGCCGTCGCACTGGGTGAACTGATTTGCAGCCTTCTCATGGAGCCCCAGTGCTTGCTGCTGCTCTTCCCAGCACCCTGCCTGAAGCCCCTCACCCAGGTCGAGCCCTGGCACCCACTGCATCAGCCACGCAATATTCAGAGTAATCTTCTTGTTAGCATATTTGATTGTGTCACTCCCCTGCTTAAAACACTTTAATGCCTCCCTTCCTGACATAGTCTGGACTCCTTAATGTGACATTCAAGGATAATCATTAACCTACATCTGACTTCTTCATTCCTCTTTCTCAGCGCCCTTTCCACCGCTGTCCTTCCAAACACCCCCATACCTCACAGCTTCTCACAATTCACCTCGTAATCCCCTGGGATGCATTTCACTCCTTGACATTTGGACTGTATAACAAAATACCATAAACGGGCCTTATCAAGAACAGAAATCTATTTCTCTCTGTTCGGGAGGCAGGACGTCGAGATGAAAGTGCCAGCAGGTTGGTGTCTAGGAGGGCCTCCTCCTGGTTCATAGGTGGTGCCCTCTTGCTTTTGCTTCTGTGGCACAAGGACCAAGGGATGTTTCTGGTGCCTCTTTTATGAGAATGTTAATTCTGTTTCACCCTCATGCTCTACTCACCTCCCAAAGGACCCTCCTCCTATTATGATGACCTTGGGTTTAGGATTTCCACACATGAATCTGGATGTAGGGGTGGGGTGGGAGGCAGAAGCATTCAAGCCATAGCACTTTTCCTCCTCTAGTGTAGACCAACCTCAGCAATGTGGACATTTCTGCATTGTTGGGAGCTGTCCCACACACTAAAGGGTATTCAAGCACCACTCGCAGCCTCTCCTCACTGGACGCTAGGAAACAAGTAACTCCTCCCCAGCCTCAATCTGGGGAGCCAAAAATATCCCTGGATATTGCAAAATGTGCCCTGGCCTAGATCGTTCCAACTGTGCTTTAACAACCAGGGTAATGTCACCTCCTCTGGAAAACTCTCCCTGTCCTTGCTCCAGGCTCCACATCACTCACACTGCAAATACGCCGTGCGAGTGTTTACTTTGGGTCTTTGCCAGTCAGACTGAAGCTGTGTCTGTTTCTTTTCTGTGCCGCTGACGCTGGCACAGCATCTACCCGGTGGGAAGCAGACCTCTGTCCTCTTGACATCTGCTCATCAACTGCATAGAAAAAATGGGAGGAAACCAAAAGAGGGGCTGCTCTGCCTCCTGGTGCCAGGATTCAGAAAGACTGACTGAGCTCTGAGTCAAAGGCAAAAGAGAAGGAGCACTCATAGAGGAGTGGGCAGAAACTGCACCTCAACCAGCTCCCAAACGCTACTCCCTGTCTCTGGGTGGCTTTGCTAATACTACAGTCTTTTCTGTTTTAAATTGCAGGAGTTAAAGGCCAGAGTGTAAGTCTTACAGGCTTTTCTTGAAATTCCTATTCTCTGAGGCAAGATGGAGCAAGGCTTATCACGGCTGTCTTGAAGAGAAAGGCAGGAAGGCTGCACAGCCAGGAGGCTGGAGAGGGCTCAGGGAGGGGGAAGAAGGCCAAGGCTGAACCAGTGTGTCCTCCAGGCCTCTGAGCAAAGCCTCTCTGAGGAAAAGACTGGGTTCTAGGCAGAAACCACCCCCGTTCTCAGCTGCAAAAGAGCTGAGCTGCAAGAGAGGAAGGAAACCCTACTCCTCATCACCAAAAGGAAAGGTGTCAGGCACCCACATGCGTGCACACACACACAACACTACACATATGAACTAGCCTACACATTTGCAAATATGCACACAAAACACACAAAACATGCCTCTATACCACACACATATTTACAGATGCATGTCTACAAACACCCAAACCCACCTACACTGCACATACATGCCCACGTGGAAACTCGCACATTCACAATACCCACACAACCCCACACACTAACAAATGTACACACATGTGCATGAACACAAACTCCTACAGATATTCAAAAACACATTCATACACTTCAGCTACACACAGATATGTACTCACTATCCCACACACTCCAAATACACACAAGCACATGCACTCCCAAATATATACACAGCACAGGCAAACTGCACATACCTCCCCTCAGACAAATGCTGCACTCCCACACTAGCACCCCATTTTCTGTACTTCCAGCACTGTCCCTTAGTACACTGTTGCAGAGGCTGAGACACAATTAGAGGATCAAAATGTGGGAGACACACAGTTGTTGGGAGCCTGATGTGTCCTCTGTGCTTCAGATGGTGTGTTCTCTGTTCAGCAAGAGCCTGGAACCTTCCCTCTTGCCTCCAGTTATGGAGGAACTTTTGCCTTTGACATCTCTGCTTCTACCTGAGCCTGAGCAAATGGCAGAACCACTGTGCTGACTCCATTTTCTTGAACTCCTAACAGCCAAGGGACCCTGCGGGAGGGCAGAGTTGCAGATATTAATTAATAACAACTAATGTCTTTTTTGCTTCCATAAATCTTACCACCTATATTACAAAAAAGTGAAGTTAAAGTTGAAGAGCTCCTTTCTTACATCAGGCCTTCCTGATGCTACAGGCTAATTTTTACCACTTAATTCCTCCGACAACCAGCCTACAAAATGTATAATGCAGAGTAGGAATTCCAGGGGGAAAGATGTGCAAAGTAAATCTTAATAAATTTTGAATCATATTGTCAATGTATTGGGTAGGGTGTGGGCTTGATAATTAAGGAGACTCTTCTGTAAAGGTTCAATAAAATGACAAATTCCTTTGTAACAAGATTACTCATTCTGCTGTGCCTGCTCCTTGAAGCTAAGTTGTTATATAAAAGCTTTGCATTGCACAAGCCAGGCACATTCCTTAAGGCAAGACTCTGTCTCCAAGCTCTTTGAAACACAAGTGCCTCTTAGATAAAGGCTCTCAATGGGGTCTCTCAACACCTTCCTGCCTCAGAGGGGTCACTAAATGTCTCTGCCCTTGTTTTGTCATCTATAAAATGGAGATTATAGTGCCTGTCTCCCAGGAATGTCATAAGGGTTAAGGATATTCATGTATACTGCGTGGTGTACATTGGGTGCTCAATAAATGCTCATTGACATCTTTGTTATGATCACGCTCTTCCCCAGTTCCAGTCCTCCTCTTTGATTGACTCCATGGAATCCAGTACAAATTCCACCCCTAGGATGTCTTTCTATGTCCATGCTCATTGAAAGTAAATCATTTCTCCTGTAATCATCACTGATCTGGCCCCCTCCCCAGTTACCTTTCTAAATCATGATATAATCCCAGTGCATCACACACTGTCCCTCTGCCATAAATCCCAGTCTCCATAATTCCCCTCCCTGTGTACTGAGATGCACACAATAGGGCTCCATGAAAGTTCCTGTTAGTAACCATAATGTGACAGCCCTTGTGGTTAGCTCCCCAATATATAACAACCCCTGACTGTCAGAAAATTGCTCTAATATACACATGAATTTCCTTAGAAAATGCACCACCCTTGTGGTAGTTGCACTACCCACATAGTAGTTTTAAAATATGTCCACAAAGTTTTCTATATTGCAGCTACTCACTGCAACTCCGTGACAGACTTTCAACCAGAATACCCCAGATAAGTTATTAAATTCTTGACCCACTGAATTGGTGAGATCATAAATGTATGTTGTTGAAAACTTTTAAGTTATGGGGGAGCTTGTTATGCACCAATAGCTAACTGATATGCCCAATCAGTACCTAGTTCAAGATGTTGACCCAAGCCTGGATAAAGATGGACCTGCTAGGGTAGGGAGGTGTTTCTGGGAGGAGGAAGGTTTACTCACTCTTAAGAGGCCATAGGAAAATAAAAGTCTCCACTCTGTTATAAGATAGTTGTATCTGAGATGCCCCACACAGCAAGAACCTTTTGGTACTATCCTCTGAGGAGAACAAACACCAAGGGTAGTTGGTCAGAGATGTCTTATAAAGCTGAGTTCTTAATGATACCACTAACTACCAATCCCAAAGTCTCCTCTACTTCAAAGTTGTGGTCAAGAGAGAGAACGAATTCATACACTGTATAAACCACTTTGAATCAAAGTTCTCACATTTGCAATCTACACACATTCCAACTCATTTGAAGAATGTAAAGGGCTGTCTGCACTTTACATCAAGTACTGTCCTTAATACTTTCTGTGGATTATCTCCAGGATCCTGGGGACAATGAGTCATGCCCAATCCATGTAGGTATTATCTCCACTGTACAGATGAGGAAATTGAGGTTCGGTGAGGTTGCTGTAGGTCACACAGCTAGTGAGAGGCCCAGCAGGGTTTCTGCTTTTGGACCCAAGTTGGTTTTCTTTCCAAGACACCGTGTGGAGGGTCAAAGGGGTTGGTAACACAGTTTCCCAAACTTCACTCAGAAATGCAACCAGGACTACATCAGCAGCAAGCCTCAACTTTCAAAGCTAACTCTTCATCTTTGTGTGGAGCTGAATGTTACCTTCTGCCAAGTACCCTCCAAAGCTGGAGAGGTCTCCATGTGATTTTTCCATTTCTCACTATGGAAGGTATTATTTCTCAATATCCTGCACAGGTACCACCAACCTTAAATTACCTTTGCTAGGAAAGCTTCTGCAAGCACGCTAGCCCTCAGTGAAGGCTCCCTGCTTGGAATCCCTGCTGGACTGATAACCGGAACCACACAGGTAGTGCTAAAGAGTTTTCAAATTGCTTCAAACATCCTAACTCACCACCACTGGGAAATTTGCTGGTTGAATGTTCTTCTTTTACCCCCTGAGTCTAGGTATCACGGCCATAGGCCCAACAGAGGACTTAATATATGCTCACCCACTGTCTGACCCATGGAAACCAAACACAGTATTATTTTCTAAATTGTGCATTTTTAAGACATGAGAAGTCTTGCACTTAAAAGTTTGACTTTCCTGGTCTTCTTTCAGTCTCTTCTTCCCTCCAGGCCTTTGTTCAGTCCTCTGGAAGTCTTTCCTTATTCTACGCTCAAAGTCCTAACTTAAGCCATCTAGATTCTTACTGGGTTCTGTATTCACCTCTAAGAAAACAAACATCCTATTGCTTCATGATTGTCTGCTTTTGAAAAGTTCTTCAGGAATCAGTTGTATAACTGAAACACACACGCATGTAATTTCCCAGTTACCAACAGCTGGTATACAGCAGATGCTCAGTAAATGTAGATGGACACATTTATCATCTAAATGCTCCCCAGCCTGCTGTGTCCCTGTTAAAAGCTATCACTGGTCTCATTCCATGTTCTGTGACAATTGGATGCTTGAGTCTATCTCCCTTATTGACCTAGGAGTTGCCAAGGCCAACGACTGGATTATTTTCACCACAGCATCACTAACATCAAGCATAAACACAAGGCAAGAATTCAAAAGATTACACGAATATGTAATGATTGTGATCTGTTTCATCAAGCAATAGATGGGTTACTGTTCCCCAATCAATGGTCAGCAAATTATGGGGCAATACATACAAAATGGTGTTCAATTAAACATTTACTGTACAGAATTGCCTGGAGGAAAAAAGTTCAAACTAATCTTTTAAAAAATATTTTGGGGGTGCCATTAAATGATGTCATAGGGTTCTTTGAATTGGTGGCTGTACACCCGACTTAAGGATTTCCAATAAGGTCTGGCCTAGTTGTACCTCAGGAGTTCACAACTGCCAAGTAGTATTGTTCAAAACACAGATACCCTGGAAAGTGTTATTTTCTTCGCCCAAAAAGAATCACATGAACAATATTCTCCCTTTCCCTCCTATTGACCAGGGGCCTCTGGCCAGCTCACATCCCGTGGTACAGCAGCCTCCACCTCAGGCCTTTGCACACTGCTCTGCACTGCTTGGCTGCGTAAGAGAGGTTCAAAGTGGGACACAGCTTCACCATCAATTAATCCTGACTGATCTTCTGCCAGAGGTGACATCCTATTCTCAGTGTCTGGCAGCGAGCCTGATGGAGATAAGAAATGCCAGACTGGGTCAGAGCAATGGTCCGTCCAGGCCACAGCACTGTCTGACAAAGGCGTGCAGAGACATCTTGGAGAAAAGAGCTATATGACATCAGTCAGCAAAAATGTGCAAGGTCTTTTAACTGCAGATGAGTTTGGTGACCTCCCCAAATTCCCCTTTCCCATTTTCTTGAGGTGTTCACCCCTCCCCCATGAGGCTTGTGGTTAAGTCCTTTGTGCTGTGTGCCACGGTTTCTCAAACTCTGCTCTCCAGACATTTTGGACCACATAATTCTTTGCTGTGGGGGACTTCCCTGTGCTCTGCAGGATATTTTGCCCATCCCTGGCCCCTACCTGATAGATACTAACAGCATCTCACACACACACACACACACACAAGTACATGTACATACACAATTGTGAAAACAAAAAATATCTCCCAACACAGCCCTTGAGTGGGAGGGAGCCAAAATTGTCCCCCATTGAGAATGACTGCTCTAAACCAAGACAGTAGCTTTAGTCAATGATGGGACACGAGTGAACAAGTGATCTGGCTCTGACCAATGACACATGAATAGAAGCCACTTTGAGGGTTTCTGGGAAATGTCTGCTCACTGTTAAGAAGTTATGAAATAGTCCCTTTTTTTTCTGGTAGCTGATATGTATAAATATCTCATAGGTAGAACTGCAGCATACACCTCATAACTGCTCAAAGATGTAGCCAATGAAAAGGATAAAAAAGATGAAAAAATTGGGGTTTTTTTAAGCCATGGCTTCCAACTGACATACTAAACCTAGTATTACCACATTTGAAACTTTTTATTAGACAAGACAAGTATCCTCTTTCATGAAAGAAGTTTGAGTTGAAATTTTATTCCTTGCAGTCCTTAATATCACAATTTATACACATTGTTATCTTCTCTATAATTAAACTTTTGGTCTCTCAGTCATGGGTAGATGAAAACATCACTTTAAATACATTAAAAGAAGATGGTTTAAAGAGCTCTCAGATTTTGAGCCAGACAGGCAGAGCTAAGCTCAAGTGCATGCACAGAGAGAGACAGAGCACAGTTGCTATTTTAATCCTTCATTTCCACCTTAGTGATAATACCATCAATTCTCTGCCCCTTGGGGTTTGTATGATCATCAAATGAAATAATGCATAAAACAGTGCTTTTGGGGTATCATTTTACTTTCAGTCTCTACCCCCCTTTGGTATCCAGTCAGATTCATCATCCAGCTGTCGGAAATTCAACTAGTATTTATTAGGCCTTATAATATGGAAAGTGCTGCATAGATCACTTTCAGTCTTGACACTGCTGTTGTCTGGGAATAAATAAGTCCATATTGTGAGATTTTCCTGTACACTTTAAGATGTTTAGCAGGATCTCTGCCCACTGAGTACCAGTTGTACCCAACCTCTGTCATGAAAACTAAAGGTATCTCCAGATTTTGTTAGACAGGAAACATGTAAAATTATTCCTTATTGGGAACCACTGATGCAGATGGAACACTCAACTGAAAAGAAAGTCACTTTCTTATAAACAATTACTTTTTTGTTATAAAATTAGCATGATCATTGTTTGGTAGCTGATAGATCTAGATTTAAATGCTGAATCTGGTCTACTCGCAGGCATCACTATTGCTGTCAGTTTCTTCATCCATAAAATGGGAGTGATAAAGCCAACCTTTCAGATTTAAGTAAAATTAATGCCTAGAAAGCACTGAATAAAATGCCTATTATACCATTAGTACTTAATGTTAGGTTTGCTTTAGTATAATGTTCTTAGTCTCTCATCTGCTTTTTGGGAGTAGAACTTACTTCTGATTAAACTTTTTTACTTTATTCTGTGATTCTATAGGCTTGAGTCCCCTACCAGATCTAAATGGTAGTGGAGGTCCCCTGGACTCTCTACTTTTACCATTACTGAAAAGCCACTTTGACAATACTTCAATCTTTGTCAGAGAGCAATCTTTGGAACTTGGTAGGTCAGAAGTGTCTGAGAATTAACATACTCCTCTCCATCCTGAAGTGGTCTTTGAAAGCTGAACCTACTGATTCTTCTACCTTCACAGTGTAGGAATATAAATACCTGCAGCTCTCTCAACTCTAGACAGGGATAATTCTCAGGCATGATTTTACATTGATTCTCAGAGAATTTTTGCAGGTTATAGTCTCAGTTTCCCCTTCACTCTCTGGCTTAGTAACCCACCACTCAATGGCAGTTGCTATTCCTTATACCACCTCCCCTTCCCCACAGTGATCTGCATGTCCAAATAAACCAGGTGCACACAATCTCTAGTCAGCACCTGCTCTTCGGGAAAACCCAGTGAAGGCACTGTATTTTAGTCACTGAGTTTGGACTCTAGAATCTAGTTACACTGCCTAGATAGAATCTTTTATTTTCCCTAGTGCTTATTAATTTTGTGTGTATTTGTATTAATTTGTGTGGCCTTCTGTGTGTTAATCTCTCTATGACTTCATTTTCTTTATGTAAAAAGGAGATAAAACTTACTTCATAAGGACTAAATAAATGGGTTAGTATTTGTAAAATCATATCCACTTCACAAGTACTAGATGAGTTAATATTTGCTAAATATTTAACATTGGGATTGACACCTAGAAAACCCCACATGCATATTATGCTTTTAAATCTCTTCATATCTGTACTAGTCTCTCTGGCATCCTGGGTCAAGTATTCAGAGCATAAGATTCCTGCCCATCCATCTGAAATGAATATACAGTTCTCAGATGAAGAAATATGAATGGCAAATAAATACATGGAAAAATGTTCATCATCATTAGTCATGAGAGAAATGCAAATTAAAATCACACTGAGATTCCATCTCACCCCAGAAAGAATGGCCAGGATAGAAAAAACTACCAACAACAAGTGCTGGAGAGGCTGTGGGGAAAAAGGAACTCTTCTGCACTGTTGGTGGGAGTGTAGACTGGTGGAACCACTGTGGAGGTCAGTCTCGAGATTCCTCAAAAAGCTGGGTTTGGAAGTCCCATTTGACCCAGCTATTCCACTTCTGGGTATGTTCCCAGAAGAACTGAAAACATCATACCACAGTGATATATATGCACCCATATTTATAGCAGCACAATTTGTAATAGCCAGATGTTGGAAACAACCTAAGTGCCCATCAACTGAGGAATGGATTTAAAAAGTTGTGGCATTTTTTATACAATGGAGTACTACTCAGCTATAAAGAATGATCACATTGAGATATTTATAAATAAATGGACACAACTTGAGACCATACTCATAAGCGAAATAAACCAAACTCACATGTGTAAATACCATATAGTCTCTCTAGTATAAGAGTTGGTAAGAGTATATAAGATTTTACGGTAATCATGATTTCCCATTTCATTGCTTTGAAGACTTTCAATGTTTTTATTCATCAGTTGGAATGGTTTTGATCTGTTTTGTCTGACTTTATTACTCATGATGGTATGAACAGCTGTTTTGCAGAAAACAAAACATTATGGCAGCCATTGCTGGTTTAATATCATCTTGCTTAGAAGTCCTACCATGCTTCTACTCTGCTATTACCATCAGTTCTATCATGTTGTGTCTTATTGGGATTTTAATATATGTGATAGTATAAACAAATATTTTTATTGAAAATGAGATATTATAGTAGCCATTGATCATTCTCTGTTATTCAGTTCAGAATGTCCTATAATTCTTTCATTCTTTTGAACAGTTTTATACTATTTTGGTATGTTTGATATTATTTCATTTGAAACTATGTTCATCTATAGCAGAGAAAGAGATATTCTGATAGCTAATGTTAATGTTCAGTTGTCTTATTGTAAAGTGCTGTGTTGCTTATGTTGTTCTGTTCTGATCTGCTTTGTTCTGCCCTCTTTTGTTTTATTCTCTTTAAAATAAAAAAAAAAAAAGATTACTGCCCGTCATCTCAAACTAATGCATCAGGAATTGCAAAAGAATCATATTTCCAAAAATGGTCAACAGCAAGAATGAAGCTTCTCCATTTGCTCCAAGCACAATTCCAGCCTTCAGTTGTGAAGACATATGTGCAGACATGTTGCCTGCAAAATGCTTGGATTCCTGAACTTCAATTAACACTCAGAAAATGTGCCTAGATAGATCTGCATTTACTGAGTAAGCCTTCCTCACCTAAAGAGACAAGACACATCAGTGTCCCCAAATGCTGGCATGGCTGAATGCTGCACCTTGAAGAAAGGAGCACCCTCCAGGCTGCAGAATAGGCTGGCAACAGTCAGTCCTACAGGACAGTGCTCCCCTCTGCCACCCTTAGGCTGGTGCTTTCGGTAGCTCAAAATGTTTCAATTCATAGAAGATTCCCTGCTTTTCTAGCTAAACTATACATGGTGTATGTTTCCTGAAACCTTTCTGTATCACAGCCTGGAATCTTTCAAGGCCAAGTTCCATGTCTCTTTCATGCTGACCTGGGAAATGAGAAAGGAGAGAGACTCCTTTGACTCCAGCCCCTGCCTGTCCAAAATTCTTGCAAACTTACTCCCCCTTTTCTGAGTTATTCACCTCCCACTTCTAAAAGACAGCCAAAGGGACCAAAAATCTATAACAATATCTTAATTTCATGACATTTCATACTCTACACTGAAATAGCCCTTTTAAATCTCAGGTTTCTTCTTGGATAAAGCCCAGCAAATTTCATTCAGACATTCAGAGAGACCACAATTTTGTTTTATGTGAGTTATGGGGTAACTACTTATTTATTTAAATTTACTTTTAACTTACATTTAAGAATTGTATTCTGTGCCAGACACTGTGCTAAGCATTTTACATTTACTTTCTTAAATTCAGACTCTCTGTGAGGATCAGACTTCCCTCTTTAATGTGCAACATTGTGGCCAGCACTTTCTTGTCCTCACCTAAAGAGACAAGACACATCAGTGTCCCCAAATGCTGGCATGGCTGAATGCTGCACCTTGAAGAAAAGAGCAACCTCCAGGCTGCAGAATAAGCAGGCAACAGTCAGTCCTACAGGACTTCTCTCTATTATAGTTAGCACTTTCTGATACAGTATGTATATCTCTTGCTTATTGTATTTTCTATCTCTTCATAAAAAGCCAAGTTCTATGAGGGCAGCAAGTTTTCTGCTCATTGGAAGCATCTGATTAATATTAGCCAAAGGGAGAAAAAAGAAGTAAGCGAATCTCCTGGAATCTTTGCAATAACTCAGTGGAAAAGTCACCGTTGTCATGCTACCCATACCCATACTGTTATACCTCGTAGGCTCAATAATGGCCCCCAAATATGGTCATACCCTAATATAAGGAATTGTGAATGTGTTACCTTCCATGGCAAAAGGGACTTTGTAAATGTGATTAAGGATCTTAACACGAGGAAGTTATCCTGAATTACTGATTTACCTTCCAATGTAATCACAAGAGAGCAACAGAAGCAACAGAGGGAAAGAGAGAATTGAAAATGCTATATTTCTGGCTATGAAGGTACAGGAAGGAACCATAGTGAAGGTATAGGAAGGATCCAAGTGCTGAAGGCAAGTGGCCTGTGGGGGCAAGGAAAAAAGTCAAGGAAACAGATTCTGAGCCAGAGTTCAAAGGAACACAATCCTGCTTATACAAACTTTGACTTTAACACAATTAAAACCTATTTTGGACCTTTGTTCTCCAAACCTTATGACTTAAATAATAGGTATGCAACACTTGAAGCTGCAAAGTTTCTGGTAATTTATTATAGCAGTAAGAGGTAACTCATGCACCCATTATTCAGATGGTAAAGTCAAGACTCATGGTCTCATCCTAGGTTTCCAGGGAAGTTAGGCAGTCAGGCATAGATATTAATACAGTCAGCCTACCTCTCAAGCTCCCCCTCTTATCTTCTCTAAAAAGTCATTAAGTTGTTCAACAAAAAGAAATGCTGTGCAGCATTCCTCCTGCAATCTCTTTGGTGCCTGCTATGTACCTGGGGCATGGGCTGTCTTCTCCATGGAATTCCCACCTCCCAGTTCAAAGGCTTGTAGTAAACAATGGAAAAGCACAAACATGAAGAAGATACAATCCATATGGATTTCAAAGTCTAGAGGAAAAGAGAATACAAATTAGTTGCAATAAATACCAAGTAGGTAAACTAGAGGTGTACAGGACCATTGCCTTTTTGCAGGTGTCTCCCAGAGCCTAGACCAGACCTGAGTCATAGTAGGTTCTTGGTGAGTATCTGCAGAATGAATGAATGAGTGAATATTAATTCAGGTAATTTTATATGACTCTGGGGTACAAATACTGAAGGGACAAATTATTCTGTGCCACTGTGTGTATGCACATAGGTGGGGGAGGGTTCTGAGAGGACATATCAGAGAATGATCATTTGAATTGAACTTTGCAGGATTCACAAGATTTGGCAAAGAGAAAGGGCATGCCAAGGAGAGAGACTAACAAAAGCAAGGTCAAGAAAGTGGGAAAGTGTCAGGAAAGCAGAATGTCCCCATTGAGTACAGTAGTACACAGTAGCTCTGAAGACCAGCAGAGACTGGCCAGCTCCTGCCTGTGCTGCTGGGCTGCCTCTGTCATCAGGCAGCCAGCTCAGACACCAGGGTAGAGGATCAACGTGGTTGACAGGTATGTAATAGATTGTACCTACATGATGTGGGCCTCATGATGATGGACCTTCATTTCTTACATCACTGTCAGACACTAAAAAAGTTTTTATTTATTCTGAGAGATCTCACTCTACTTGTTTTATTGACTTCAGTAGGGAAAATGCAGAATCTTAATAGTCTAGAAAGACAAGTGCCTAAAGGACAAGGACCAAGGCTGCAGGACAGCAGCACATGTGCCCAAAACAATTCCTCTGGAAATTTGGGAGGCTATTAAACCTTATGATGGAAGGAAAATAACAAAAAGATAACCCTGCTGTACTATCTTTATGATACAAGTCCTAGACTGTGTAATAAGACAAGAAAGATTATTTCAGAAATAAAAATGTTAACAATAAAAGAAAACATTGCCATTTACAGACAATAAGTTTGCCTGATGGAAACATCCAGGGTAATTCACAGGTAAATCATGAGAACTAATAAGAAATTGAGAATATTTGCAAAGAAATATCAATAGAAATCAATAACTTTCCTAGGAAGATTCCCTATCAAAGTTGATTTTCTAAATGTGTAAATTTAGCACATCTTTAATCAATCAATGGAATTTTTCATGGAATATGAGAAACTGCATAAAATTTATATCTAAGAATAAAAGGCTACGAAGAAACAGGACAGATGGATTTTTTGACTCAGAAATCAAGACTTATTAGAAAGCTACATTAATGCAAAAATAAAAAGCCCTCACCAGTATGAAAAAAAAAGCATGAGGACAAACAAAGTAGTTCAATGGAACAAAACAGAGAATCTAAAAAGTTACATAACTAAGGAGCCATTGCAAATTTGTGAGAAAATGATGAGATTCTCAATAAATGATTCTGAAGTAATTGGTTCTCTGCATGAAAAATAAATAAAATTAGCTTCCTATTCCACAGCACATACAAAATACATCCCAGATGGAGCAGCTGTCTAAATGTGAAGGACAAAACTTTCCATTTTAAAGGAAATATCTTTTTGTCACTGGGATAGAGAATCATTTCTCTAAAAAGATGCAAAAAGCAAAATCCATTATGAAAATTTTTGAATTCTTGTGTTGTTTTTTAAGGCTATAAAAATTAATACATAAATTTAAAATATAGTTGAGTATTGGAATTTTATACTTATGCAATGTTTTTAGCAGATTAATATTAGTATTTATAAAAATATTTAAAAACATATAAATCAAAAAGAAACACTACACTAATAGAAAAGAAGACCTAAATGACCAATAAGCAAGAAAATTGTGCTCAACTGCTCAAGGAGTCAAATGAATGCAAATCAAAAACCACAGTAATATTCCATGCCACAGCTAGCTATCATGTAAGCAGAAAGCAACAAAATTAATAATACCACAATTAGGAAACATGAGAAAACTGTCTTTCATTCTTTGGCATGGAAGCATAAAAGAGCTCAATCATTCTGCAAAACAAACTGGCATTTCTAGTGATATTGCAGATACATCTTACAATTTAGGAGTTCTACTTACAGGTATAATCTTTGAGAAAATCTGTCAGACGTGTGAGGATGTTTACTGATTTCACTGTTTCGGATGACAAAATAGGGCCCATCATTCTATTTTAAATAAGTAAAATGTTTATATAAATCTGCAAATAGGTATCGTCAAACAGTTCATTCAGTTAGAGATACATTTATAAACAAATTAATCTCAACAACATAATACTGACTTACAAATAAGCTACAGAAGGATATATACAGTATAGTGGTTTTTTCTAAAAAGCTTAT